>BPTQ01000005.1:175284573-175310387 GCA_019973895.1 Chrysanthemum seticuspe | reverse complement strand
GTGATAAGGAGCTGATTTCAGCTTGTTTTCAAGCTGTAAACAGCTTATCCTTGGGTCTCACTTTGCTTTTCTTGAATCTCTACTAGCCTAACTTTGTTTTTGCAGCTTGTACTTTCCTGGAAGCTCACTTTTCAGCTTATAAATAAGCTCCAAAACAGGCCCCAAGGCTGTTTGCAGCCTGCTGCACCACAGGCCACCCTTTTCCTTTTATCTCTAGCTTAACAGTAGCTTGTGTAGCTTATTCAGGTCATTACTAGGTAGCTTAAATTAAGTGTAGTCAGTTCATTAGGTGTCCTTTAGTGCTTATTAGAAAATCTTTTAGTGCTTGTTTCTTCTTACTTTTCTAGCTTAGGATCTCCCCTAGTGTAGCTTTTAAACTAACTGCTTATCCTTGTATTTTAGCTTAATCTAGTTACATGTAGATTATTGCTATTATCTAGTGCTTAGTGTGATGTTAGTTCAATTGTAAACCTTTTTTTTAGCTTATCTGTGGTTAACTGCCCAAAAGAAAGGAGTGTTTGGTTTGTTCTTGTGTGGACTGCTACAAATAAGTAGTCTCAACTGCTTATTCTGAAGCTATCTACAAAAAGTTTTTCACAAAAGTTTCATGGTTTAATCTAACTTTCAAAATTTACAAAGGTGTGTGTGGTTTGGAATCTGTCAAAAAGAAGAAAAAAAAAAGAGAGAGTTGTTTTGTTTGTTTGGTTACTGTTGGAATAAGCTAATTCAAACAGCTTATTGATAAGTTTTTAGAAGAAAAGTTTTCACAAAAAAAAGTTCATTTTGATAAGCCGTTTAAGTTTCAAAAAGAAAAAGTTGAAAAAAAAATTGATTTTCAAAAAGTGAGGAGCCAGGATTCGAACCTTGGTCTCCCCACTCACAGCACACGACCAATTCACAACACCACACAATCAACTGCCCTTGGGACTTGTCTCGTTAGTTTCTTGCACAATTAACATTATAAGGACACTTAGGCAGTTTGTGCTTTAAGCTCTTTTGAGCTTATTTCCAGCTTATTTCATAAAGCAACCCACTGTTTTCTTATTTTTCTTAGAACCATTAATACTTGAAGTACTTTCTGTGATTTTTCTACATTTTTCAAAAATAGTTTAGTATTTTTAATCATTTAATTAGATTAAACTAGTTTTTAATTCGTAGAAATTAATTCAAAAGTCAAAAAAATTCCCGGCTTTTTTCTAAAATTATTTTTTGTCAAATAGAACGTAGGAAAATTGATTTCACACCCGTAGCCCTTAAATTTCAAGATTTTTACGTTTATGGCTCGGGTTGTTTCCCGGTTTTTACGATTTTGCGTTTTTGCACCCTAGGACTTAGTGTAGCTTCGTTTTATCATTTCTTAGGCTTAGTGTTAGTTTATTTTTAGTTTATTAGGGTTCCCTTGCCTTAATTACCTTCCCGTTAATTAAATTGTAGAATACGTAATCAAAATCCAAAATCATTAAAACCAATTCAAGTTCAAATCACGAAACTCAACGAATCCTTCCATTCACACCTCGTTGGGACACGACCCGGGGAAATCACTTTCCCGGTATCACTTTTATCACACCCGTGAGGTTTGGCACGTTGACCTTTTTCCTAAAGGGTTCATTTGTCGAATTTTACGGTTAATTTGATATATTGATATTGTGTTTGTTTTCACCACTCACTTTACCACGAATCAAATTTTGGCGCCGCTGCCGGGGAGGTGTGTTGCGACAATATCGTGAAGTTTTTGCGATTAGTGACTTGAAGATCCTTCCTCGTGAAGTTATTGTTTTTTATAAAAAATACAAAATACAAAAATATTTTTTCTTTTCTTTGTATATATATGTAAAAGATTAAAAATACAAAAAGATTTTTGCTTGTTGTTTTAAATAAATAGAAGACACAATCAATATAACATTCTCAACTGAGGTGTTATCATTATAAGTTCCCGAACTAAAGATTTAAAACTTGCCTTTGTGTCGCTCGTGTTTTGGTTTACTTTTATCGGTTTAACAAACTGTGTGAGGGGTATAAGGACGGCCTGACATTAAATTGCGGCTGAAAAGAGACGGGTTTTTAATAAGCTTCGCGCTGACCTACAAAGTCTCTCCGCTCCTTTGTGCGTTTTACTTATAGAAGTGATCATTTCACGTGGGATTATTGGTTTAAGTTCACTGTCGTTTTGCCTCGATATTGTTTTAATTGGATTTGTTACGATAAAACCCAAAAAGATTCTTCTTTCCCCATTTTCATAATTCTCTTGTTTCCTCGAGTTACGTCTAGTGCATGCGCACTCGTTCTTCTAGATCATTGAGCCCTTTTCGTGATCTAGTAGAAATTCCTAGAAGACGTTCTCATAGACGTGCTGCCCGAATAGTCGAACCCGAGATTCGTACTATTCCAAACAACAATATGGCAGACGAACGAACTATGGCGGAGATGCTCCAAGCACCCACCGAGGGTTATGGAGATGCCATCGTTTTACCACCAATCAATTCTGATCACTTTGAATTGAAGACGCATTTGATCCAACTTGTGTCTACAAATCAATTCCACGGGTTTGATCGAGAAGACCCGTATGCACACATCCGTTGGTTTAACAAGTTGACCTCAACTATCAATTACAAGGATGTGCCACAAAAAGTGATCAAACTGATGCTATTTCCGTTCTCACTTGAGGGGGCAGCCCGGATTTGGCTGGAAAAAGAACCCCCTCGATCCATCGAAACTTGGGAGGATCTTGTTCAAAAGTTTGTCAATTATTTCTTTCCTCCATCAAAGACGACTAATCTTAAAAATGAAATTTCTGGATTTCGTCAAAACTTCGATGAAAACTTTGGAGAGGCACGGGAGAGATTCAAAGATCTCCTCAGGAAATGCCCCCATCATGAATTCACGGAGCTTCAACAAGTTAATATCTTTTATAATGGGTTGAACGGTAACGATCAAGATTCTTTGAACGCAGCCGCCGGTGGCAATATCTTGAATCGTAAGCCTAAAGATGTGATTGAGATTTGCGAAATAAAATCAAAAGTTCCTATTTCTCGCAACAAAGGCAATATTCCGAACACTCTTGCTTCTTCATCCGGTAACTCTTCCGAGTTAGCCGCTCCGTTAGCCGCTCTAACGGACGTCATCCGTTGTATGATGAAAGAGGTAAAGGATATCAAAAGCGAAATTCATAAACCGGAACCAATCAAAGCCGTGAACAAGGTGTGTGAAACTTGTAGTGGTCCACACGCGTATTATGATTGTCCAGCAACCGATGCTTCTTTTTACCAAGCTCCCGTAGCTTCTGTAAACCACAATCAATACCGACCACAAGCTGATCCTCAATACCGTGCACCTAGCGGTATGACACCACCTGGTTTTCCCCCTGTGCAAAACCATGGCAATCAGAATCGTTTTGTTCCAAATCAAGGTCAAAACTTCAATAACTCTCAAAATTTCAATTAGAACCGGAACAATTTCAACCAACCATATCAAGCTCCAAATCAGCAAAGTTATCAACAACCTTCTCAAGCTCCCCTTCCAAATGACTTCATGAAAATTACTGAGTCAAGCATACGTTCAATGCAAACTCAGATCAATAACATGAGAGTTGAGCTAAAAAAGGAAATTGATACCACAATGTCTCGGCAGACAAATGAGTTGAAGAATATGATGAGCAGTTTCATGAACATGAATATGAGCAAAGCTTCGTCATCTTCTGGAGGACTCCCAAGCAATACAGTTCCTAATCCAAATGCCGAGTTGAAAGCCGTCACCACTCGTAGTGGTAAGACGCACAATGGACCTTCGACTCCAATGCCTCCTCCGCCAGGAGCAATGAGTCAAGTTACCAAGGATACAACGGACAAGGTGCATTTCTCAAGCCCACAAAGTACCGCACACGTCCCACCTTCGGTAGTCCAAGCTTTAAGTCCGGAACCCGAAGTTCCGAAGGCAAATTCTGAGCCAGAAATGACTTCCGTCCCGGCTCAAAAGTCTAGTCAGCTTCCTTACCCATCAAGATTGCATGATGAGAAGCTCAAAGACAAAACCAAAGAGCAAATGGAAAAATTTTTCCAAATTTTCAATGAACTGCACTTTGATATAAGCTTCGTTGATGCTCTCGTTCTAATGCCCAAATTTGCATCCACGCTTAAAGGCTTGCTGAGCAACAAAGATAAGTTATCTGAGATGGCTAAAACCCCTCTCAATGAGCAATGCTCAGCGGTCATTCTCAAGAAGCTTCCCAAAAAGCTTGAAGACCCCGGCAGGTTTTTAATCCCGTGTGATTTCTTAGGGATGGTTCAATGCTCCGCCTTGGCAGATCTTGGCGCAAGCATTAACCTCATGCCACTCTCGGTATGGAAGAAATTGTCTCTTCCTAAACTTACATCCACTTGTATGACACTCGAGCTAGCGGACCGTACCCAAACTCGTCCACTTGAAATAGCCGAGGATGTCGTGGTGAAATTAGGAAAGTTTCATTTTCCTACTGACTTTGTGGTAGTAGACTTTGATGCAGATCCTAGAGTTCCCCTCATCTTAGGGAGAGCTTTTTTGAGAACGAGCCGTGCTCTAATCGATGTATTTGCTGAAGAGTTGACCATACGGGTTGACAACGAAGAACTCACGTTTAATATCAACCAAAACTCCAAACCTCTATACAAACATAGTGTTGCCACAATTGATCAAAAATCTGAAAGAATCAATGCAACACTCTCAAATTTCACGGTTAAGAGGAGTCATGAAAAACATGTTGAGCTAAAAGCTTTGAAAATCAACCCTGGTTCAAACAAATGGTTTGAAAGTTGTACCAAGGAAGTCCAGAGTGTTCTTGATGACGATGATCTAGAATCGGAGACTTTATCGGAAGTGGTGGAAATTGCTAGCTCTAAGAGCACACCACTTGTCCCACCTCCGAAATCAGTTTATCGTATTGAGTTTGTTAACTCTGTGAATGAAACCAAATTCTCTTCGGTTTCATCTGGATTGGATGATGATGTTTGTGATCCAATAGGAGACATTCTTCCCATTGAAGAATTGCTCAACAATGATCCATCATCTCCTAGTCTTATTATTTCCGACTCTTCCATCCCTTCTCTCACTCCGGATGAGGAAGATGACAACTTTTGGAATGAAGTCGATGCCTTTCTTAGTGATGAGTCGATTCCAACAGGAATTGATAATACTTACTTTGATTCGGAGGGAGACATCCTTTTTCTGGAAAATCTGTTGATTGAAGAACCGTTTCCAACCCTCCCTACCGGAAATTCTGTTGACAATCACCACACAAACTTCAAGACTAAGCTTAAAAATGTCAAAAATGGTGATTTGCTTTTTACTGATGAGGAATGGACTTGCATTCTCATGCACATCTTTGTTCCATTCTTCACAGATGGTGTGGTTGCTCTTTCCCTTTTCTCTTTCGGGAATGAGGACACCATCTTTGACCCCGGTATCATCCTTTATAGTTTCTACTATTAACAATACCGCGGTTGTATCTCGTCGGTGTGGAACTTTCTGATGTTCATATGTTTATTAACACTGTGAACGAAAGTCCGATCGAGATTGGTTTTCCACGTTGCTTCCCCAAGAACAAATGAATACGGGGTCGAGTCAAGCTAGCGACTCGGGAATCAAAAACAGTAGCACACTATATGGGTTTTCACCCGTATTTCTGACTTCTTTCTATTTTCTACCACCCTAGTGTGGGGGAGTTGCCCCCCGCTGTTGTATATAAAGTTTTCCAAAATGGCCGTAGTATTTCCCTTTTACGTTCTATGTTTCGGCATCCCCGCCGGTACTTTGAATATTGAGGGCAATATTCATTTCTAGTGTGGGGGGGAATTCTCACGAATTTTATCATATGTTTTACCACTCAATTCCCCCATTTTTGGCCAAAATTTTTTTTCGGTTATCAGTCCGCCATGTCTAAAAAACAAAAAGATTGGCTAATCCAGGAGCAAACGGCTCTTGGTAAAGATATCTCAAATCCGTTGACGGCTTGCAATTTGCCCAAAATTGTATGGTGTTCAGCTCACCATATCTTTAATTAGTGAAGAGTTGGCTAGCCCGCAAGTTTATGGCTTGTGGTAAAGGCAGTTGGAAAACCATAATTGGTAATCAGCTCACCAAAGATAATATTGATAATTTATCTAAGAGTTGGCTAGTCCAGAAGCAAACGGCTTCTGGTAAAGACAAATCAAAACCGTTGAAAGCTGGTGATTTGCTCAAAATCATATGGTTATCAGTGTACCATAGTTCTTACTTGAACTAAAACATTTGGCTACGACAGAAGAAATGGCTTTTGGTAAAGAGATTCAAATCCATTAAGTTTTCTCAAAAGATTGCTAGGGACTAGCAATGTTTTAGTGTGGGGGATTTGATGAGTGCTTATTCACTCATCATTTTTGATCAAATCTGAACTGCAAAACATCTAAAAACACTCCGAAATGCATCAAAATACTGAAAATATCTCAAAATTGTGTTTTATATGTTTCAGATGCAAAATGTTTAAAATCAGATGAAAAACGAACAAAGTTTGCATAATTGGCAGTTTCAGTCCCCCGTCTTTCAAAAATTGACAGAAATAGTCCCTGAGCACGTATTTTAAAAAGAAAAGTCACCAAAGGTCCTTTTGTAATCATAAGTTGTCATAATTAGTCCTTTGGTGAAAAATTTCAAAAGTTTGAGAAATTACAGTTTTGATCCCTGGATTTTTAAAATTGTCAAGTTTAGTCCTTGGAATTTCACAATTGGCAAAAAATGGCCCTTGGTTTATTTGAGAAAGACAAGATTGGTCCTTGGAAGACGTTTTCAGAATTACATGCTTGGTCCCTGAAAAAATCAAAATTGACAACTTTGGTCCTTAAAGTCTCACATGGATTCTCTACTAATCCATCTTAACTACCCAAGCCCAATCCACCCCAAGCCCTTCCACCCTCTAACCCGACCCAGTCAACTGATAAAAAGTATTAACACCCCTGTCTTCCCCATCTTCCCGCCCAAAACAGACCCTGTCCCCCAAGAACCCTAGATACCCTAATCTCTTCTTTCTCTTCAACCCAAACACTCAACCTCACCATCACTCTTTTACCCAGCTGCACCTTTACCCAAACCTCCCAATCTTCCCTATTACCCAGTTTAACCCAACTCCCAAACCCACTACCAACCTTTCCCCTCCTCTTTCCCACTCCACCTCAGCAATCCATGTCAAAAAGGCTTCAATGAAGGGCTCAGATTGCTCCCAAAGTATACCTACTTAATCAAGGGCTTGGATTGAATTCAAGAAGCACAAAGGTTGTCTTTGGCTGTTTGCACTCACACAGGAAACACAAGAGTGAAGACTTGAAGACCTTGGAGTAGTTTAGTATAAATAGGATTCATTGTAGCCCATGAGAGGCACCCCTAGTTTTAGTTTAAATTCAGTTTCTTTGTTTTTAAGTTCTATTGTAATTTATTTTTAAATCAATGAAAAGCATTTTTCTACTTCAAGTTCATGTTTTATAAAGTACTGTTAGATGATTGTCTAATCTTGTTTGAAAGTTGTTAAAAAGATTTAAGTTCAAGTAACAAAATAATCTCAAAGAAAAGGGGGTCAAGTTAGTTTTTTCAAAAGCAGTTACAAGCTTTTCATCCCTTAAAGGAGTGTTTGGCTTATGTTTTCAAACGGGTCAGAATGAACTTCTAACCCATATGCCTTGTTGAGTCAAGTTTATTGTTGCAAGTTTAAGGAATATAGCATGTAAGAGTTTGTTTATTCAAGTTGTCTCAAAATTTAGCTAGCTAAGAAAAGTTTTTTTCTTTTTTTTAGAACTAAGCAGCAATAGTAGCTGCTCATGGCTCCTTTTCGCCTCTTAGATGAAGTTTCAAATTGGAAAAGTTGGTTGTATTTAAGTCTTGGTATCTCAAACTTGATTGGTGTCCATTTTTCTTTTAGCATTTAAATTCATCAAAGCATAGTTAACTTAAAATCAAAACTGGTTGTGTCTTGTTCTTTTTGAGTTCTGCATCAGTCCACAACATGTGATAAGGAGCTGATTTCAGCTTGTTTTCAAGCTGTAAACAGCTTATCCTTGGGTCTCACTTTGCTTTTCTTGAATCTCTACTAGCCTAACTTTGTTTTTGCAGCTTGTACTTTCCTGGAAGCTCACTTTTCAGCTTATAAATAAGCTCCAAAACAGGCCCCAAGGCTGTTTGCAGCCTGCTGCACCACAGGCCACCCTTTTCCTTTTATCTCTAGCTTAACAGTAGCTTGTGTAGCTTATTCAGGTCATTACTAGGTAGCTTAAATTAAGTGTAGTCAGTTCATTAGGTGTCCTTTAGTGCTTATTAGAAAATCTTTTAGTGCTTGTTTCTTCTTACTTTTCTAGCTTAGGATCTCCCCTAGTGTAGCTTTTAAACTAACTGCTTATCCTTGTATTTTAGCTTAATCTAGTTACATGTAGATTATTGCTATTATCTAGTGCTTAGTGTGATGTTAGTTCAATTGTAAACCTTTTTTTTAGCTTATCTGTGGTTAACTGCCCAAAAGAAAGGAGTGTTTGGTTTGTTCTTGTGTGGACTTCTACAAATAAGTAGTCTCAACTGCTTATTCTGAAGCTATCTACAAAAAGTTTTTCACAAAAGTTTCATGGTTTAATCTCACTTTCAAAATTTACAAGGGTGTGTGTGGTTTGGAATCTGTCAAAAAGAAGAAAAAAAAAGAGAGAGTTGTTTTGTTTGTTTGGTTACTATTGGAATAAGCTAATTCAAACAGCTTATTGATAAGTTTTTAGAAGAAAAGTTTTCACAAAAAAAAGTTCATTTTGATAAGCCGTTTAAGTTTCAAAAAGAAAAAGTTGAAAAAAAAAATTGATTTTCAAAAAGTGAGGAGCCAGGATTCGAACCTTGGTCTCCCCACTCACAGCACACGACCAATTCACAACACCACACAACCAACTGCCCTTGGGACTTGTCTCGTTAGTTTCTTGCACAATTAACATTATAAGGACACTTAGGCAGTTTGTGCTTTAAGCTCTTTTGAGCTTATTTACAGCTTATTTCATAAAGCAACCCACTGTTTTCTTATTTTTCTTAGAACCATTAATACTTGAAGTACTTTCTGTGATTTTTCTACATTTTTCAAAAATAGTTTAGTATTTTTAATCATTTAATTAGATTAAACTAGTTTTTAATTCGTAGAAATTAATTCAAAAGTCAAAAAAATTCCCGGCTTTTTTCTAAAATTATTTTTTGTCAAATAGAACGTAGGAAAATTGATTTCACACCCGTAGCCCTTAAATTGCAAGATTTTTACGTTTATGGCTCGGGTTGTTTCCCGGTTTTTACGATTTTGCGTTTTTGCACCCTAGGACTTAGTGTAGCTTCGTTTTATCATTTCTTAGGCTTAGTGTTAGTTTATTTTTAGTTTATTAGGGTTCCCTTGCCTTAATTACCTTCCCGTTAATTAAATTGTAGAATACGTAATCAAAATCCAAAATCATTAAAACCAATTCAAGTTCAAATCACGAAACTCAACGAATCCTTCCATTCACACCTCGTTGGGACACGACCCGGGGAAATCACTTTCCCGGTATCACTTTTATCACACCCGTGAGGTTTGGCACATTGACCTTTTTCCTAAAGGGTTCATTTGTCGAATTTTACGGTTAATTTGATATATTGATATTGTGTTTGTTTTCACCACTCACTTTACCACGAATCACCATGTATCATTGATTTTGTCCACTTTGTGGTGGCACGTTAGTAATGAGATTTCACCCTTAACCTAATATTGTGTTCACCCATATTGCCTTCAAGATTGTTTAGTCCTTAACTCTAGTGGTGGAGATTTGTGTAACCGCCAAGCTTATGATAGAATACATGCTATGACTGTGCAATGAGTGATCACCCCCAAATTGACACGTAGATTAGAGAGAGTATGAGTGTTTGTTCCCATTTCGTGAGGTGTTCGGCTTTAATTTATTCTAGCATAAGGAATTTTTAATCTCATATCTTCCCGGTAATTTGGGGGATATCTTTTTAGAAATTATTCTAATAAGGTCTACTTGAGGGCAAGTAGAGTTCAAGTGGGGGATATTTGATAACATCAAATAATCATGATTTTTAACTGTCAATTTCCCCCGTTTATGCTCATATTTTATGTTGTTTATTTAGATTTATACTCTTATTCCTTTATATTTCGTTTCCAGGTAATATATGAGCATTGGAGCTTATAGACGCGTATTTGGAGATACTCTTAATAGTCTTCACCTTAGTATGCTCTTATTGAAGAAGCTACCGCGTAACTCCTACTCTCAATTACGCCGTAGGTTGGATGATGATTGTGAAGACCAAGTCAATAGCAGTTACGGCGTAACTATCAAATTAAGTTATGCCGTAACTATCTAGGTCATGTGGAATTTCGCGCCTCCATCAACTACGCCATAACCTCCAAACATTAATTACGACGTAACCAACACTACAAGACTTGGGTTTGGAGGATAATTAAGTTACGGCGTAATCCTCTATTAATTTATGGCGGGGCTTATAATTACGGCGTAACTATTCCTTAAGTTACGTCGTAATCACCGCTATGAGAGTTGAGTTTGGAGGAAAATTAAGTTATGGAGTAACCACATTATTAGGTTACGCCATCGGGCCTATAAATATAAGCCCTAAAATCTGCATTTATCATCATTCACTCACCACACAAAAGCAGATAACGTGAAGAGGCTTCCTAGGGCAGATCATATTCAGCATACAGAACTATTTCCAAGGTAGAAATCACATCATATCATCAATAAGCTTTAGCGATTTCTATTTCTTTACAATTTAATTCATGTCTTCATCAATTATGTTAAATACTGAATTGATTGTGTTGTTTAATATGATCGGCTAAGCACCTTTGGTGCTAGCCTAGTTATGATTCCTTGATTGTGTTGTTTATGTTTTCGTTCTTCAATTATTGTTACTAGTGTATGCATGCATAGTTCGTTGGTAGTTACCCTAGCTTCAGTAGTTTTGAGTTGCGGTCGTATTTACTTGCTTTGGAGAATTGACCAAAGGACCCTAAGGAAGTAGGTAGAGAGGGTTGGTAAGAATTGACCAAAGGACTACCAATCCCTCTTGTGCGAATTGACCAAAGGATCACCATTCGGAAGGAGGAACTTAAGAAGTTAGGGATGTGTGTCTAAGATGCTAGCGCCCAAGCACACATTGTTTCGAATCTTGCGTGTAGGGTACTTAAAGACTTGGATTAGGTTGCTTAAGACCCTCGTCTCCCCAACGGGTAGGCCTTTGGCGACGGGTAGAAACCTTTGTTGATAGGCTATGACGAATTGACCAAAGGAGTCTAGTGAATTGAACCACCACTTGAAGCAATAGGAAGTAATTAGAAAACATAGACATAACATGATAGGATAAATAATTAGGTTAGCACACTTTCTCTCTATTGTTCACAACCTCAATTTATTTTTCACATTTCATTTCTTGTCTATTAGTATAATTAATCTTTCAACTATTAATCTTTTAAAAACCGTGACATTAGACTTAATTAGGGACCTCATCTACATAGCTATTGGGAACGACCTCGACTTTACCACCTTCTATACTACGCACGATCGGGTTTACTGCTCGTTAGTGCAATAGGTAGACCTTAGGTAGACGAGACTTTAGAAATTTAAATCTTGGTTGAAAATCCTGCATCAACGCAACATATTATTTAGGTTGCTCGTAGGGTTTTATCGGCTTTCTCAACGTTTTATTTGCACTCACGTTACCACTTTGCATAAGGTGAGTTTTATAACCCTATTTTTACTTGTTTTGAACTACTTATAGGGTGAGAATGCATGCTCGTTTTACTTACATATCTTACTCGTTGATTGAAACACTTTACTTGTTTACTGAAACACATTACTCGCTTTATTTAAATACATAGTTTGTATTTACATATGGACACAAGTGCACTAAACAATTACAAATTGCCTAAGTTATGAACCGTTAATTATGTAGTAACCGCGAATGTTGTGAATAGATCTATTGAGATTGAACTTCCCCGTCCGGGTGGTTTCCCCACTTAACTGGTATGTCAAATGGACGCATAATCATTTGCGGAACTTTGGATGTCCTAGGTGGACATCTACCAGGAACCAGAAACTAGAAAACTTAAGGCTTCAGTGTCAGGAACTTAGGGAAATGGTAACACTTTTTCTATGACATTGTATGTGTTATAATGGTCATACACACTAAATACTTGTGGTTCGCGCTTGACTTTTACACTTATATTTATCATCATGAATTTATATGTGGACCTAAGAAGTTACAAGTCTTGTATGGGCGAGACTTGTAACATGATTAGGTTGATATATACTTGTCATGAGGATTTAATCAAAAAGGTTTTCATCTTATTTATATTAAACATATGAACTCACCAATCTTTGTGTTGACACTTTTAACATGTCTTTTCTCATGTCCGTAACGCATAGCTTTGGCTTGGAGCATGTTGGAATCACTCCTAAACAGTATTTCAAGTATTTATATATCATATGTAATAGGTAGCTTTATTATGGCCTTTATGTTTGTTTAAGGTTCAGCTTATGTAGAAGGCCCATAAGCTGAGGCCCAAGCCCAATAAGGAATAGGGAAGGAGAGGGAGTGTTGCCCTAGCTCCTTGCCTATATAAACTATTGTAAACCCTCATTTGAGGGTTGGTTGTTCAAGTTATTCTCTCATTCACTCTTTTGCATAACCGTTTCATATCATACGCATGTGTGTGTGTATAGCTTGTTCATCCGCCTTCATCTATTTCTCTATAAGCTTGTGTTGTAAAACTTGTGACCTAACAGTGGTATCAATCGCCAAATAGTTGGGTGTACTCGTTTGTTTTTGAAGTTTTGGTTTTGGGTCTTACGCGTAAAGATAACACAATCTTTGGTTCGCTTAAAAACTAATTTTTTACACTTTTGAATCCAAGATTCTTGTACTTTCAACGTTATTAGGTGTTAAACTATTGGTTTTTGGCAAAAAGTTTGGAACTTTACGTGTTTTTCCTTGTTTTTAAGCTTGTTTTTGTACGCAAGTGTTATCCTACGCGTAACTGTTTTAAGTGCTTTGGATCATCAAGTTTCACACTTTTGTGTTATTTTGGTGTTATTGAAGCTATTTCAACACACAAAAACTGGTTTAGAAACACATTTGGATAGAATCAAAGTTACGAGTAATCTTACGCGTAACAAAACCCTAATATTACGCGTAAGACTTTCCTTGGTTTGATCTTCAATTTTCTGGTTTATTCCGTGTTTTCTTACTTGGATAAGTCTGAAAATACGTCGACTTTGGATATCTTTTGCACTGTGAAGTGTAAAAGATCACTTGGGATAAAACCCTAATCTTACGCTTAAGCATAAAGCTTACGCGTAGAAAATCTTACGCTTAAGATTCATCTTACGCGTAGACCTAGTCCTACGCATAAGGTAATCCTACGCCTAACTTTCTACGCCTAACTTACTGTTTACGCATAACTTTAGTCTTTTCTCCTGCTTACGCGTAAACTAAATCCTACGCGTAACTATTCTTTGTTACGCGTAACTTTTGGTGTTTTTACGCATAAGTGCTACTTGGTTCTTGTCATTTCTACGCCTAAGGATACTTCATCAACAAAGGTTCATTCGACTACAAAGATCCATTCTTACTACACAAGTTTATCATCATGTCTCAACCACCATACTCTAACTATTTCCCTCACACTTATAATCAACAACAACAACAATTAACTCCACAACATCAACAATGGAATCAACAACAAGCCATTTATCAACAACAATTTAATCAGCAACATACTCCACAACTTGGTGCAATCCCACAACCACAAATGATTCAACCACAATCAAGCCTTCAAGTTCAACCCTACACTACCGATTTCAATCAACATCCATCACGAAGCACTATGAAGGAACCCACTTGGTTTGCAAAGATGTGTGAAGCTTTAAGCAGCCAACAATCAATTCATGAAGCTGGATTACTTGATAGACCTCCAATGCTCACTCCAGGAAACTACGATCAATGGGTGATAAGGTTCTTTAGGTTCTGTGATCTGAAGAAGCCACATGGAAAGTTCTTAAAGAAGGTTATCTTGGAAGGTCCATTTGAGATGCCTACTGTCACTGTACCCGGAGATCCAACTGCTGTTCCACCAAGAGATGAACAAATCAACATTGCTACTATTGCAGATCTAAATGCTACAGAACTTCTACACTATGAAGCTGATGAACTTGCAATGGAATACATCCTTTTAGGATTACCAAACCCAATTCTTCGTAGTGTTGATGCTCAAAAGACTGCACAAAAGATGTGGGATCATATTCGTCTTCTTATGGAAGGATCTGTACTCAATCAGGAGGATTTGGAATCCAAAATTTACTTGGCTTATGAACACTTCATGATTGAACCTGGAGAGACACTTGAGTCATATCATCATCGGTTTTCAGACATCATCAATGATTTGGATAAACACAACATCATCATGCCAAGAATTGCAGTGAATACTAAGTTCCTGAGTAGTCTTGGTTCAGAATGGGAGAAGTATGTCATTTTTCTCCGTCAAGCGAAGAATATGCATCATTCTACTTATGGATTGTTGTACGATTACTTGAAGCCTCATGAGAAGGAAGTTGATCGGGAAAGGATTCTCCGTGCTCAAATTGCTAAACAGTCACAACCGGACAATCAACAACTTGCCTTATATGCTCAACAGAATTATCCCTCTCAACCAGCAACTCAACCAACTGCTTCCAACACACCTTCACAGCAACAACCTCAACCTCAACAAAATCAATTGGTTCCATACAGCAACAATGCTCAAGCATATGTCAGTGAAGCTACTGAGGAAATCGATCCGTTCGAAGCATTACAACAAGGATTTGTGATGATTGCTAATGCTTTTGGCCGTTACACCAACAAATCCAACAATCGTATTCGTTCCTCATCTAACACACGGACTCAAGCTGTTGTGAACAATGGACGTGTTGAAGTTCAGAATCGTGATTATGGTCGTCAGATGGGCGGTGGTCAAGGGTTTAATGCTGTGGGTAGGAATAACAACAGAGCTCAAGTGGTGGAACAAGGAAATGCTCAGAATCGGTTAAATGGTCTTAGATGCTACAACTGCAATGAGAAGGGACACCTGGCTAATGCATGCCCAAAGCCAAGGACTAGGGGCAGTGCTTATTTCAAAGAGGCCTTACTTCTGGCTCTTAAGGATGAAGCTGGTGGATCTCTTACAGACAAAGAACAGAGCTTTATGGCAGATGCAGACTCAGATGATGATATGGAGGACTTGCAAGCGAATGCAGCTGTTATGTTAATGGCAAATATGCATGAGCTGCACATGAGTGATACAGGCCCAGTGTATGACACTGATGGCTTGTCTCAGGTACCCGAACAAACCATCATCATATCTGAACTAATATCTCCGCCAATATCTGAATCCGGCACGGATCAGACTGTTCAAAATGAGTCTTCTACATCTTCTTCTGATGTTTTTCAAGTTAACCCTGTAGTTACATTTGACGATCAAGATGACCTCATGGTTTCCTTTGATAATCAAATTGACTCCGTGGTCGTACTTGAGGATCTAAAGAATGATCATGTTGAGACTCACGTTGAACAAGATGATCTGTTGCCTCATCCGGATTTTGCTCGGTTAATTCAAGACCATAAAATCAAAATGGAGGAATGTTATGCATTAAATCAATCCTTAAAAAGTAAAAATGCACTGTTAACCAAGGATTTTGAATGTTTACAAATGCAACTCAACTTTTTCAAAACTCAAGAAAATCGTGAAAAAGGTTTTGAAGCCGCTTTTGCAAAATCTCATCAAAACGAAAAATTTTTAGAGAGACAGATGCGTGATCTAGCCGCCTCGAAGAATGCTTTGTTGTCCGAATTAGAACAACTGAAACATGAACATAAAAAGCAAATTAACGCTCTCACCTTGGAAAATCAAAATGCTAAGGCTGAGTTGTTAAATTGTCAAAAACAGTTCTCCGCATACAAAAAGCATTCAACGAATCGGGTAGATGACCTTCTTGCAGAAATTCTCGGTTTGCAAAACAAACTTAAAGAGTTTAAAACTGTTGTGTACAAACATGGTGAATCAGTAACAGCTATTGAAAAGTTTACCTTAAAACCTAATCCAAATGGATATGGAAAAAATCTAGCTGATTACAAACCAAAGCTTTCACTAAAAACATTCAAACCAACTCCTGAAGTTTCCAGTGCAAAATACAAAATTGATAATACTGTCATGAGTGTTGTTGAATACCATCGTCAAGAGGAATTAGATGCAGAAGACGAGAGTCGATCAAAATTAAAAAACGTTGTTTACAACAAACCTTTTAATTATAAAAACGCGGTCACTTTCGTCACACCAACGGATTCTTCTAACACACCAAGGGTTATCATCAAAACACCCGAGTCTTCTATTGTTAATCCCAAAACAGTCTTTGCACAAACTTATGGTCCTTTACCTTCCATTAGCGAAGTAAACTCACAACCTGAAAATCGAAAAATTCTTCGATATTTTGACATTTTCATGGCTGACCTCAAAATTTTACAACATGAGATAGAATATCGATCTGAAATAAAAGTTGAACATTTTCAATCGCCTCTGGCGCGCGAACAAAGAGACATTTTTCAGAAAAATCTTTTACCTAATGTTAAAAACTTGAAAAGTTGTGCAATTGCCTGGGAAAAGGATTTTCATAAGGAACTTGGGGTAATGAAAAACGTTTTCGAGAAAACAGAAACATCTATTACTAACACAAAACGAAAAAAGAAACTGTTGAGAAAAGATGTTGATCGACTCTTGGAAGATGTTATCTGTGCTGATATCCATAATGTTGTGCTACTCTATTCGTTGCCATATGCATCTGATCATATCTCTGCTGATATTGTTGAAACTGTTGTAACTGTTGAAAACACCGATAATGTGCTTCAGATCGAGTCTTTAAAAGCTGAAAATAAACGATTACACACGGAAATTTACAATGCAAAACGTCGTCTTCATTGGTGTGAAAAAGATATTCACAACCATCAACTTAGTTTTCAAAAGAAAATCGCTCAATTGAGTGCAAAGTCTTCTGATCCTAAAATTGAGCAACTGGATGATCAAAACGTGTCTTTGAAAAGTCAAATCTCAAAATATGAACAAGAACTTTTAAAAGTTAAAAAGGAATACGGTGTCATATTTGATTTACTCAAAAAGACTCGAGATGAAGCATCTAATGAACTTGATCACTATCTTGCTCACACTAGAGAAGTCATGAATTTTGCTGGTAATATTCGTTCTGAAAATCAAGATCTGATTCACACCATCTCTAAGTTACGGGAAATGTTAGGAAAGTATGAACTACTCCCGCCTACTGTGATTAAGAGATTAGCACCAGTCACACTTAGTAATCGTGAACCTAGAATTCCCACTGCCAAATCACAAGTTGCTAATGTGTTTCCCTCTACTGAAACAGGAATAGTTGCATCTTTTCCAAACGTCCGCACTTCACAGCCTAGGAGCACTCAAACGAAGAATAGGAAGTTGCGACCTAAGAAAAGATCAATAAGGAATGCTAAAGTAGAAGAACACCCTAGGACTCTGAATAAAACTCATGTTACTTCCACTATAGATGTTGCGTCTGGCAAATGTAATAGAAATAGTGATGTAACGAATGCTAAACCGTTAAGTACCTTTGATATTCAGTCTGATGCACCTTGTGATATTTGTCAAAAGAGTATGAATTCTGATTGTCATGACAAATGTGTTGCTAAAGCTATAATCTCTAGATTACGGAATCCTAAGAATCGGAATACCTCTAGGCCCACTAATCATTCTAAGTCTGTGCTTGGTAAACCACCATCTTTAGATTCTAAGGCAACCATTGCTATCACAGTAGTTCCCGCTTCACCTCCTAAGAATGTAGTACCACCTAGTGCTTTCACTAAGACTAAAGCAAAGAGTAGTTATAGATGGCAGAAATGGATATATAACACACTAGGATTTAAATGGATGCCTAAAATTATAAATGTGTGTATGTCTAACATATCTGCTTCGGAACCCTCTCACATTTCGGGTTCCACATCTACTTCTATTCCATCTGTGTCGTCTGTGTGTAATGCAGGTGATACAGATCATTCTCTGGATTGTTGATAGCGGATGTTCCCGACACATGACAGGCAACCTTAAACTGTTATCAAACTTTATTGCAAAGTTCATTGGCACTGTCAGATTCGGGAACGATCACTTCGCAGCCATCATGGGTTACGGAGATTATGTTAATGGGAACATCGAAATCAGCAGGGTTTACTATGTGGAAGGCCTCGGTCACAATCTGTTTTCAGTAGGTCAATTTTGTGATGGAGATTTGGAGGTTGCTTTCAGGGAGAAAACTTGTTTCATTCGTGATCTACAAGGAAACGACCTTATGTCTGGCTCGCGTAATTCTAGTCTCTACACTATCTCTATGCAAGACATGGTTGCTTCCTCTCCCATTTGCTTACTTTCAAAGGCAACATCTACAAAATCATGGCTATGGCACCGTCGTCTATCACATTTAAACTTTCAAACCATCACCAACCTTGCTCGACACAAAATAGTTGAAGGACTCCCACGATTCCGGTATTCAAAAGATCACCTTTGCTCCGCATGTGAACAAGGAAAAAGCACTCGTGCTCATTTTCCTTCAAAGGTGGAACACAACTCTCAGCATGTGCTTCATCTTCTTCACATGGATTTGTGTGGCCCGATGCGCGTGCAAACGATCAATGGCAAACGCTACATCTTAGTAATTGTTGATGACTACTCACGATGGACTTGGGTCTACTTTCTTCGTAGCAAAGACCAAGCTCCACAAATGATCATCACCTTTCTCACAAAGATACAGGTTCAGCTCCGCAACACCGTCAGAATCATCAGAACAGACAAAGGAACTGAATTTGTTAACAAAACCCTTCGTGAATTTTATGAGAAAGTGGGAATTCAGCATCAAACATCTATTGCACGGACACCTGAACAAAACGGAGTTGTTGAAAGACGAAACCGAACGTTAGTGGAAGCTGCAAGAACAATGTTAATCAATGCTAAACTTCCAGATTACTTATGGGCAGAAGCTGTATCTACTGCATGTTATACTCAAAACCGTTCCATGATCACAAAACGCCACAACAAAACACCTTTTGAGCTTGTCCACAACTATAAACCGAACCTTAAACACTTTCATGTATTTGGATCCCTTTGCTATCCGAATAATGATCGTGATGACTTTGGAAAGCTCAAAGCAAAAGCTGATATTGGAGTCTTTATTGGATACTGTGACAATTCTAAAGGTTTCCAAATCTGGAATCGTCGAACTAAGGAGGTAATGGAAACGATTCATGCTCATTTCGATGAACTCACGGAGATGGCTTCTGAGTATAACAGCTTAGAACCCGGACACAACCGTTTAAACTTCCCTCAACCCCCATCATCAGCTGAAGAAAGCCCTCAGCTAACTCGTCAACAAATGGAAAGGTTATTTGCTCCTCTGTTCTGTGACGATATTGATGAACGTGCTCCTGGTGTATCCGCTGTTTCCGCTGCACAACCTGATAATATTCCTATACCTGATACACCTGCTACAACAACTACTATTGAAGATGCACCTACACCAATTGACTCCAACACAACAGTTGAACACACCGCTTCCAACAATGATGAACCAGCTGATGATATTCTGAATGAAGTACCCCCACCTGCAGATTTTGATCCAAATGCGTTCTTCAACCCGTTTGCCAATGAGACTGCTGCACCAGATGTTGCGGAATCTTCAACAAACCATTTGAATCCTCAGAATCTGCACAATGTATATCAACATCAACCCTCTACACATAGATGGACTAAAGACCATCCTCTGGCTAATATTATTGGCAACCCGAATCAACCAGTCGTTACGAGACAACGTCTTCACTCAGATGGTGAACACTGCATTTATGCACTCACTGTCTGCCAATCTGAACCTAAAAACATTAAGGATGCAATGACAAAAGACAACTGGATTGAATCCATGCAAGAAGAACTCAACCAATTCAAACGTCTTGAAGTATGGGAACTGGTTGAAAGACCAACAGGGGTCTACGTCATCGGTCTAAAATGGATTTGGAAAAACAAATTGGATGCTGAAGGGAACGTCATCCGAAACAAGTCACGTCTAGTTGCTAAGGGTTATCGTCAGGAAGAAGGGATAGATTTTGAAGAATCTTTTGCTCCGGTTGCTCGTCTTGAGGCTGTTCGGATATTTCTCGCGTTCGCGGCTCATATGAACATGACGGTCTATCAGATGGATGTCAAAACGGCGTTTCTCAATGGGCAACTTAAAGAAACGGTCTATGTCAGCCAACCAGATGGATTCGTTGATCCTGAGTTCCCGAACCATGTTCACAAACTGAACAAAGCCCTATATGGTCTCAAACAAGCCCCTCGGGCATGGTACGATAAGTTATCATCTTTCCTCATTGCCAATAATTTCACCAAAGGCTCGGTTGACCCAACTCTTTTTATACAATATCACGGGGCACACATCTTAATTGTTCAAATTTACGTGGATGACATCATTTTTGGGTCAACACATAAAAAGTTTTCAATCGCTTTTGCAAAACTAATGAAGAAAAATTTTGAAATGTCCATGATGGGTGAACTTACGTTCTTTCTTGGACTGCAAGTTCATCAATCACCCCGTGGTATTTTTCTGAGTCAGTCCAAATATGCCCTTGAACTATTAAACAAATTTGGAATGATTACCTGTGATACTTATGCCACACCAATGGCTCATACCAAGAAATTAGACGCTGATTTACATGGGAAATTGGTTGACCCTACCAAATACCGAAGTATTATTGGGTCTCTCATGTATCTAACAGCTAGCAGACCTGATATTGTCTTTGTTGTTTATCTATGCTCCCGTTATCAGTCGCGTCCAACTGAAACCCACCTCTCTGAGGCTAAAAGAATCCTCCGATACATCAAGGGAACCATTAATTTGGGGATCTGGTATCCGAAGGATTCTGGTTTTGAACTAATAGCTTTTTCAGACGCTGATCACGCAGGATGCTTAGACTCAAGGAAAAGTACTTCAGGAGCTCTACAATTTCTCGGTGATAAACTGGTGTCTTGGCAATCTAAGAAACAGGATTGTACATCGCTGTCATTAACCGAAGCAGAATATGTAGCCATGTCCGCATGTTGTGCTCAAGTCATTTGGATGAGAACACAACTCGAAGACTATGGTTACGTATTTGACAGAATCCCGATGTACTGCGACAATCGGAGTGCCATTGCAATCTCGTGCAACTCAGTTCAGCACTCGAAATCAAAGCACATCGATCTACGCTATCATTTCATCAAGGACCACGTGGAACAGGGTACCGTTGAATTATACTTTGTGGGTACTGAATACCAATTGGCAGATCTGCTCACCAAAGCCTTGCCTCCCGCAAGGTTTAATGAGTTGGTCCACCGAATTGGTATGAGGTGTTTGACTCAAGAGGAACTGGATGACCTCTTAAAACAGTCTTAAAAACCTGTCAAACACCAAAACCTCTTTTGTAAATAAATTTTTCAAAAACAAAATACAAAAATATAAAATCAGTTAAAACAACAAAAATAATCTCCCAATCTATACTTCTTTAAACATGGCAAGTACATTTCTTCCGTCAACACTTTTATCTCTCAAAATTCAGTATTTTTCCGATCAAGTGTTGAGGGGGAGAAAATAATCTATTAACTGTTTCAAAACATCTGTGTACTTGCATGTTATCACATCTCGGTTGATTCTTTTACAAATGGTGGTACATTTCCTGGTTCAAAGACACTCCTCGGACTTTAATTAATAACCATTCATTATTTTCTCAAGTCGAGGGGGAGTGTCGTCAAGTTTTTTTCCCAAAAATCTTCGTTTGGTAACCAAAATGGAAGTTAAAAGGCTTTGTGTGAAAAAGGAAAAGGTGGAGGGACTATAACTGTCAAAACCTAACTTTCACTTCACATTTATTACAAAACACCTATTATCATCCTACGCATAATATTCACTCAAGAAATCCGTGTTTCAGATCATCATTTTGTAAGTGTTTCTGTGTTTGGATCATGTTTTTGAACAATGGTGTTGAATCTCAAGTAAATCCTACGGCTAAAACATGTTCTACGCGTGATTTTGTGTTCTACGCTTATGCGTAAGAACACACAATCAATACGTGTGTATTTGGGGTGAAATGATTGTGTCTAAACGATCATAATACATCAATGATACTTTATTAACCTTCAAAATCCACCCAGATTCACTAATTGATAATTTTTGAAAATTAGGGTTTATAAGTCGATTTGGGTATTTTCAAATGTGAAGTGTTTTGGTCTAAAAGACTGTTGGGTTATGCTTTTGCATTGTTGAATTGATGATTTCCATAGTCTATAGCCACCCAGAAACACGAATTGGTCCTCAATTCGAAACTAGGGTTTAAAGTTCATAAACTTTGGGTGTTTTTGATTCACTGCATAATAAGTGTTAAAACTTGGTCTACATGCTCTCACAACGTCTATGATATACCAGAAAAAGTTTGGTGCTTAATCTATGGCTAGAATCCATACGCGTAGATCTAGGGTTTAGTCTACGCGTATGCAATTCTACGCATAACTGTGTAACATATGTTATTGCCATGATCTGTTGTTAAAACGTATGTATGTGTTAATGTTGATGATTTGATGTTTTATTTCAGGCTTGCTACACGTAACATTCAAAATCAAGGTGGTTATTAATCTACGCATAAGGATCACCTTACGCGTAGCTTGTTATGCGTAAGACTTGTCTTACGCGTAGCTTCTACGCTTAAGGTTCTACAATGGACTACGCGTATCCTGTGAAGGATATGCGTAAACAGTGACCTCTACGCATAAGGTCAAACTCTTACGAGTAGCCTTACGCGTAAGGTAAATATATGCCTACGCATAAGCTCTACGCATAAGGACTCCTTTTCCTACGCGTAACATTTCTTACGCGTAAGATAGGATTCTACGCGTAAGCCTACGCCTAAGCATATATCATACCTGTCTACGCATAACTTTGCCAAAACTACGCTTAACCCTGGATTGACCTTCATGATGAATTGTTACTTGTACAAACTTGTAAATAAACTAATCATATCATCACGAATCCAAAAATGTCACTAATAAACTTAAATCGTTTGATATGTTGTGAACAATAAGTGATAAAATAAACTTTAAAACTTAAAGTTAACTAACTCACGAAACATTTCACGACATCATTGAACTATTAAACATACAAGTGACTTATGACTCGTAACAATCATTGGCACTGTACATTCAATAACTAGACAATAAGACCTTCTGTTGACTAACATTATGTCTTTCGATATGTTGGTTCTTTTGGCTAATGTTATTTCAGATCACGACATGGCTGAACAAATGAATGTGGATGCACCTGAAGTTCTCTCCATTGCTGATATCTATCCTCATGGCTATCCAATGAAGATTGGAAAGAATAACCTCCGTGTTGACTTTGACACCCTCACTTGCTCTGAATCCTCATGTCTCATTGCTATTGATATTCTGAGGACTCATCCGTATCAGAACATGCTTACTCACTCTGCAACCATTCCTGAGATCTACATCCAACAGTTCTGGAACACTATGGAACGGGTCAAAGGAAGGACTGCTGTGACGGTGAATCTGAACCACAAACAAGTCACCATTACACCTGCAGACTTAAGGGCTGCTCTCCTTATTCCTGAAGTCAATCCAACCAAACTTTATGCCTCACCTGCTGAAGAGTTAACTCTCCAATTCTTAATCAATATCGGTTATGATGAGGCTACAGGAGTAATCACCAAGCACTCTCATGTAGAGCTTAAGAGTATTCCTCAACCATGGAGAACACTCTACATGATAATCACCAAGTCTATTTCTGGTCGTGATAGCGGCTATGAGCATCCTAAGCTCATAGAACTGCAAATATTTTGGGCATTCGTCAACATGAAACACATCGCTATTGAAGCTCTGATTTGGGATGACATGATGTCATTTCTCAGCAAACTTGGATCAAAAATTCCCTACATCAGATATACTAAACTGTTGATACAGAGAGCACTTGGACTTCATCCTGATATTCCCAAAAGGCTCAATGACCCAGACAATCACGACATGTTGACGGAGCCTATTCTATCTGTAAGAATCAAGGAAACGTCTACAAAGAAACAAGGTGCCGTGCTCCCAGATTTCCTTCTAACTGAAGATGTCAGAAAGCTAGAATCGTACCAAAGGTATCTGGAAGCAGTCAGACAAGGCAAAGTTGGTCATCTTGACGAAAAATCTTCTGGAACACCTGTCAGGAGAACCAGAAGAGGAAGTGCAGGAAGCACGACAAGTTCTGTGAGTCACAGGAAGGTTCCTAAAAGGAAAGCTCCTTCTAAAAGGATTGTTCCCGTAAAGGAAGCCGAACCTATTCCCACACTTGAACCTCAAAAACAACTTAGGGACGAGAGCTCTGAAGATACTGAGACAGATGAAGAGGTTCATTACTCTGCTACTGCAACCGAAACACCTGCCTCAGTAACAAAACCTCCAAGTCCTCCAGCTGTCCAAGAAAAGGGGAAGACTCCAGCTATTGTACCTTATGATGAGAGCTCTGAAGAAGAAGAAGAAGAGCAATTGGACAAATCATACAGGAAAAAGTTTCACAATGTCCGTCACATTCAAAAGGCCGCTGAATTTGCTAAAGAACAAATGGGTGGCCCCGGAGGATCAAGTGGTGCTGCCCACTCCTCTCCAGATCCTGATGCGGTTAATCAACCCGATAAGGGATCTGGTGCCACCACTCTTCTGCAACAACAACCGCCTGTTGAAGACACCATTGTGTATGATTTTGAGAAGCAGGAAACTGAGAAAGAAAAGTCTAAGGATGACGAGGATGATTATACAAAGTTTCTTCTAGACAGTCCAACTCACTCAAAGGAGAAAACCTCAAAAACTCCTAAGGACATGAAGTCTCCTCATGTCTCCTCATCATCGGACTCTTCATCTCATTCATCACCACCACCATCAACTAAATCAACCAGATCATCATCCAAATCCGTGAAGAAACCACCTAAATCTTGGATTTCTCAAACACATGCAAGAATTGTGAAAGCTGTCAAACAAGTCAGAAAGAAGAACATGCTTCAAAGAAAACTTAATTGGTATGCTGAACAAATGCAGTACTTACATGATGAGAATGACGAGATGCGGAAAGATAGGAAAGCTATTCAGGAATTCATGAGAAGTCATCGTCAGGGGGAACTAAATGAAATGATTGAAGGTTACACTCAAAAGTACCTTCAGGATATCGTTCCAAAAGTCCAAAAGGAACTGGAAAAGTCAGCAAGAGAACAAACCCACAAGTTTCTTCTCGACACTGTCCCCAGTGTGACAAAAGAAGTATTTTCCAGACAACTCACCCCTAACATCGTTGCATTGGTTAAACATACAATGGCAAAAGAAGCTGATCTCTCCGAATCTGAGTTAATCGCTAAACTAGTGATGCAAATGTCAAAGAGATCTGGAACGTTTACTTCAGATGAAGCTAAATTTTTCGAAATTCTACTTGACTATCAACTCAGATCATCATGCAAGGAGTCAGCCGCTCAACCCAAAAGACCAAGAGATGACGATGATAAGGATAAGGACTCTGCACCTAAACGTCAGAAGCAGTCTGGTCAATCTACATCTATGCCACCTCCTCCACATCGAATTTGCAAGGTCTAGAGAAACTGTAAACGTAGTGATCAAA
>BPTQ01000005.1:175196178-175283234 GCA_019973895.1 Chrysanthemum seticuspe | reverse complement strand
ATCGAGAGGTTCGCAGACTTGACTAGGGAAGACTTGTTGGCAAGTAGTTAGTACCACTACTAGGAAGAGTGTAAAGTCAGTTCTCATCTTCATTAGACGCATTGTGATCAAAGAACGTGTCGAAGATATCCAGATGGCTGTTGAATCATATCAGAAACGTGTAAACTTCACTCCACCACAGCTTGATCTTCCTGACATCAACCAACTCAAACAACTTACGCTCATCAGCAAACCTTTCGGCATTGTTTACCGCAGTGAACTTCGCAGAAATTGCTTAATGGCGTGTAGTGAGCTCCATAAATTCGGGGATCATACCTTGAAAATGGTTAGGGATGGATTGGCGTACAGATTGAAGGATATACGCTTGAAGGTTGGGAATCCTAAGCGCTGGAACTCTCAGGATAGAAGGGATGTGAGAAGGATCATCACCATGATTGATGAACGGTTGTTCAGAAGGGATCAGTTCAGACGCTTGGAGAGCTATGTTGGTGGTCGACCCAGGAGAAACATCACCGGATTTCAACGCCCTGTGCGCACTCCTGGGAACATCACTGCACTTCCTGGTACCCCTTGAATTGTTTCCTTCATATGATTTTGGATGTATGATTAAATATGTGAATGGCTTGTGCACACATAACAGTGTACAACCCGTAAGTGTCAAGAAAGGACCCTGTGGTACGCCTCAGTGCCACAATCCTTATAAAAGGAGCGAAAGCTTCTTATTTTTGAGTAAAACCTATCAAACCTTTCATTTTTTCAAGGTTTTGCTCAAAAAGACAAGTACTTCCCCGTAAGATTTTCAAAACCTCAACCGTTTATATCACTAGTTGAGGGGGAGTATTTGGATTTAAAACTTTGTTCACAAATTGTTCACAGTGGTCACTCTTCCCGCAACACTCAAAATGGTCATATTTATTCTCAACCATTCAAAAATAACATCTCATATGCCATTTTTGAGGGGGAGAAAATTATGTGATAAGAAATATGTTGTACAAAATGCAAATGAATCTGTGTACCTCAGACTTAACCTACGAATTGACGGTACTAAACTGTTTGTAACTCGAAAAGACTTGTCCTGGACGGGTAATAATTTCAAGCTAGCTCGCTAGTAATGTAAACGTGTCTCGCAAAGGACTTGTCTTAGTAGAAGGTACCATTCGAGAAGCTCTTGATAGACATGAACTCTGACGGGTATGACAATCTTTCGAGGTTTGTCTACACCTTCAAGGTAGTTATTAGAGCTAGTTGTCACCTAAAAGGTGACAATGTATCTCTTTAACTATTCAACGTAACCGTGTCTCGCGGGAGATTGTCTATCTTTAGTGAATCAATTCAGAAAGTGCGCGCTCTTTCCTCACTGTGCATTTAACCATTAAAACTATTAAGCACATGTGGAGGGGGAGTATTTATGCAAAAACTTATCTCTCACTGTGGTTCAAACATGTTTTTCATCTACAAACCCTTTGAGAGATATTTTTACTTTCAGTGGTTATAATGGCAAACATAGGTTAGTCATGGAGTTATAAGGTGACTAAGGTTAGGAATAACAGTCCTATGATCCGCCAGAGCCGGAGGGATCTACCCAAGGACACTACCATTAGTTAGTGTTAGAAGTCCTTAGGAATGATTATAAAAAGGAGAAAATGAGAATCGGAGAAAGAAGGAGTTGAAGAATCAAAAAGAAATGTAAAGTAAAGGGTGAAAAGAAATAGCCCTCCAGATTATTCAACTTAGGGCAGACACCGAGTTCAATTCATATGCTACTGGTTGTCACTTAGTGACACCGGTATTGAAGAATAAAAGTCGTCATGGACCCAGTGACGCATGCACTAAACCTTCTTAGCCACTCAAGTTTCTCTCAACAGAAGCTTGTTTCATTCTCACAGGGAACCCTACATAATCTATTGGCTTTCTCTTAGAGATCGCTGGTATTGAAGAAGGAGACCCTCTCCCTAGTCTCTGCTCAGGAAAACCAAAACGCACTATTGAGTCTAGAGCCACGAGATTCATCAAAAGATCTCTTAGGAACACTTGACATTTAATCACTTGTTGATCAACAAATAAGATCTTCAGTGATTCAGTGGTTCATATCGAGTCCTTCACAGATCTTAGCAATCTGTCGAGAACATTTATGAGAGGTTCACATCTGTGATCCTCAGTGATTGAATGGAAACTCCTGCCAGGGTCAACATCAAACAGCCCTGACAGCAGGTCGCTTCGGTAACTCCCCGTGGATTACGCGGAGTGTGTCTCAAACGGTCTACAGTCGTGAGGTGATGCTTCGGTGTACCTCAGCGACTCATCTGAACTGTAGATGTACTTCGGTACATCGCGTTATCTCACTTGTGGGACTCCAGTTCAGGAACGGCCTTTGTAAGAATTAGAGTTGTGTTTTCACACTATGCTGTTAACACTCTCGAAGTTCAAACTTGTAAGTGCCGGAAACCGCTTATTTCTAACCGTTTGCAATGTTTTCTTCTTATGGAAGCTCCGGAGCGGGATGATCGTGCTGATTCTTCTCATGCTCACGCCAACATCATCACTAATGGAAGTTCTATTCGAATGCAACACAACAGTCAGAATGTTTCTTCATCAACCAAAGAATCTACAAAGTTAAAGACTTAAAGAACTTCATCAGTATTGATTTCCACCGTCAAAGAGCGTGTGAGCATGTTGAAGAATGACGTGGAGACACTGGAGCAGCGAAGCAGACCTGAGGCAGACTAATGCAGACAACAACATACTATCACTTTCACCACAAGAACAATGATCAAAGAACAAAGTCAATGATGACGTCAAAGCAGAACTGTTCAAAGTTAACGATCTCTCTACACTGGGGAGATTGTTCGAATCAAGACTATTCCTCTCACAAGAAAGAAGAATGTCAGATGACGTCAATGCTACTATTACATCAACGCCTTCACCGTTTACAGTCATATATACTTGAGGGGGAGATTGTTGGAATCACTCCTAAACAGTATTTCAAGTATTTATATTTCATATGTAATAGGTAGCTTTATTATGGCCTTTATGTTTGTTTAAGGTCCAGCTTATGTAGAAGGCCCATAAGCTGAGGCCCAAGCCCAATAAGGAATAGGGAAGGAGAGGGAGTGTTGCCCTAGCTCCTTGCCTATATAAACTATTATAAACCCTCATTTGAGGGTTGGTTGTTCAAGTTTTCTCTTTCACTACACTCTACGCATAACCGGTCTAGTATACTTGTGTGTGTGTGTTTGGTTTACTTGTTCAATCGCCTTATCTCTTCTCTTATAAGCTTGTGTTGTAAAACTAGTGACCTAACACTGATACAATCCAGAAGAGTAGGCTTAGTAAACACATATAAGCGTCAATACAATTGCATATCATCCAAACATGATTCATCAAGCAAAACGGAGAATTGTGCATTAAAATTATAGGACTTAGTTTATCTGCATCTACTGATATACTGAACGTGATATGTTAAACATAAATCTTGGATATCTTTAGGTTGGTACAGTCATTTTAATGTTCTTTTTGGTTCATTGGTTTTCTACAATAGTAGACAATATACTCAAAGATTTTGATGTATTTGTTTGGTAAAATTACCTTCTAAGCGACCAATGTTTGTATGTTTAGCTGATTTAGTGTGAGAATAGAAAGGTAATCTTACAGTCGAGGGAAGTATCAATCCACTTCATATTTCATAACAGTTAATGAAAGTTAGTTGCTAATCAAATTAAGTTGTGTAAGATTTTTTGTGAATAGATTTTTTATAGAGTTGTTGACCAAACTGTTTCATGTCAAATATCTATTGCAGGTTACATAGAGGTTAAAGCGTGCAAGGGAATATAAGACTAGAAGACTTGGTGGTGAGAATAACATGAACACTGATGTACTTCAAATATATCACTATGTTCATTTCTTAATTACTCTTAATGTTGCTACAAATACTAATGAGGATATATTCATGATGCATCTCAGATGCCAATTGTTGTCAGTAAAGGTTTAAGGTTATAACCTATATTAGCACCGGTGTTTTGTTTTCCTTGCTTAATTAATCTACTTTTCCTGCTATCATTGTTGGTTTAAATTCAATAGATATATTACCATTAAGCACACCTAATTGAGGAAAGTGGGTGGACGTGTAATGATATCACATGTTTTGATACTAAGTAACCTCACCAGATTTCTTATATACGGTAAAACATGTCATAAAAGATGCACTCTGTATAGGACTTAAGGGTTGGGTCACACTAGCTAAAAGGGACTTAATTTGAACTTGAGCTTGAATTATATAGTTCATTACTTAAATGTAATCACTAGCAGCACTAAGATTAATCATCAGCTAGTGGGTTAGAAGCCTACTATCATACTCAACAGTTGCCATGCTTCTATCTTAAGCAAAACCATTCCTTCATCTGCACACAATCATTTTTAAATGAACACATTAACAAACACAATATTCAATCCAACTATACCCCTTCATCCCTTCCACCACATAACTGAATATAACTGATAGAAGTTGGAAAAATTGCATTAAATCATTGGCTTATAAACTTAAGGTTTAATGCATTGCCTTTTATATTTCTCTTTCTTTAGGCTTAACTCATGTGAACTTTTTTTTCAGGCATCTATGCTATGCGAGAAACTAGATTGAGTTACTGCCTAAAAATAAGGTAATTGTTAGAATTGATTTTTATATCATGATATATTTGTAAACATGAATTGCTTTTATGTTGCTTTGAATTCATAACCAAATGATCGATGAGATACCTTGCGTGGATTGATCAAGGTAATTTTATAAACTGTATTATTTTCTTCATCTTCTTTCAAAATAACATAGACGAAACAACAATATTGAAGGATAGTAAGATACTACAAGATACCAATTCGAGCCAATATTTGTACCTTTTTAGTTTTAACATTATGTTTTTCTTTTAACGTAACCGATGAATGCATGTTAAAAGTGTGGAAACGTATTGAAACTCTTTACTATTTGGATATGTGTAATAATATTTTTGGCTATTTTTTATTTCACATATAAGGGCTTACACCAAATACCAATTCTGATAAAATTCAGCTATGCATGGACCTGTGCACGATGACCTGCATTATAAAATCAGCGGCCTCCGAAACCAAGTTAGACAATTAAAGAATGTAAGTAGCTTTTATTTTAGTTTTCCAGTGGTTTCTTTGTGTTCCTATGCATTGTTATGTTCTTTAAACTGTATGATCTCTTCTAAATTCTAAACATGATGCCCAACTGTAACTTTTGCAGAGTAAGGACAGTTCTATTTGAAAAACAAGAAACTACCCTTTGTCATTTTCTCTTTACTGAAGAAAAAATGCTTAATGAGCAAGAGTGTAATTCTTTTTATGTTTCTTATGAAGGATACATGATATTACTTCACAAAATATGTTGAGCAAATAACATAAGTGAATGATGTTTGATGTTTAGGATTTATCATGATTCATAAGATGTCAACCTGATCCTTCTTTTTATTAAATAGACGTTGTTGTCTTTGAATTAAAGGCATTAGATATAAATAAGGATTTATTAAACCCAACACTTCTCATTGTTGCTTACCTTTGTTAGCTTAAATAATGTGGTATGTATGCATTGTTTACCAATTGTTTCTTTTATCTATGCTTCTCAGCAACTTCTGAAATGTTTATTAGAGGTTGACCGGAGCAACATGAGATATTGATGGCGTTGATTAAAGATAAGGCCCATCATAACATTTAAATATCAAGGTAAACTGTGCTATTATTTCATGCTTCAATAATAATAATTTTAGAGCACTTGAAGCACCTTGAAGGCCTAAAATAATGACAAAACGAGGGTTCACCATAAGACCATCTATGCCACTTGAACATGCTCATTGGGTTGTGGACGTTGTTTAGCTTAAGCGCGGGTCTCATGGTCTGCACTAAAATTACAATATAAGTTTGAACATGATTTCAGTTGAGTTTCTTTGCACTAAAGTTACAGGAAAGGGCTATATTGCTCAACAGTTTAAGGTGCGATCTTAACATCATTAAAAGTCATATTCGAGTAATGAACTCGAATGTTATAGCTCTTATCAATGAACGATTGAGGTTGTCAGTTTAAGATAACCCCAAAAGCCTCCATGGATTTCCATAAAATCAATTAGGTTAGTGTTTCGGTAATCTACTGATTAGTATGATTACTTAACTTACTGTAACATACATATGAGGATGATTAGTTAACTGTATACAAATAAGCTAGATAATGTTGGTTACATAGGAAAAACAAAAAATACTTTGAATCAAACAATCTGATGAAAATTTGCAATGGATGCCAAGAAAAAAATTTGTGGATTTGAACGTTTTATATGAAGTTAGACCAAAAAAGGTCTTGAGTTGATTGTCTTGCATAGATAATGGTTTGTATTTAGTTACGATAAAGTGTTTGAACATTAATAGTTATTTGGGAATGATTTAGGACAAACAAATTAAATAGTGAGGTTAAGTATTTGAATTCTATTATGCTCTAGGACGAGCGAATAATATTACGATTGACTGAATCGATTTATTTATTCTAATGTTTCTTCTTACGTAGCTATGATCGTAGTAATAACAGTAATGAACTACTTTCATTCCTAGATAATCAAGACTTGAATAAATGTGAATGTCATCTCCTCTTGAAGGAACGGGTAAAAAATGGTGATGTAAGTATCTTAGCCACATGTTTAAAAGGATTTTCTCTCAGTTTTGTGAAATTTGAATTTTGAACAAAACGGTACCTATAAATAATAAATCTGTGTTCACCATATTGTTTGCATGTAATTTATAGTTAGCATGTAAAAAAATTTTGAGTGGCGTTTGAACTTTTTACCCATTTTAAATGGGTGGCTTAGACGGGTTATTGAGCGGGTCATAACATGTAATTTTTACAGCGGGTTAGAAATGGTTTTCAAATGGGTCAAACAAGCTTAAAGGTTCTCATTGTCACTCGAAACCTTTTAAAATTGTATCAATTTCGGTTATGAACAATAATACTTTTCCAATTATGACTACTATTTGTTACAAAAATATTATAAATAGACTTTTATAATATTTTACCTTATTACCCATTCAAATTGTTTCCAATTCATCCAAAATATATATTGCTACTCGTTTTACAAGTTGAAGGTAATAAAGTCAAATAGCAATAAACTAGGTAACTGAATCAGTTTATATATATTTCTTATTAGTACGTATTAGTTATTAGGACGATTGGAATGGCTACTCAGTATAGCTCTTCTTTTAGTATATCTCTATTTATTGCTCTTCTTTTATGATGGTACAATGGCCACATATATTTAGGTTAGTTAATGAAAATAAAGTTCCTTTGATGACTGAAGATAAATTAAGAAACTAATGAGTGTTAAAACAGGTATTCACCTAAAGATTAAACCTGATTCCCTCGGTACGTTATGGTGGTTAGTTTATTGTCTACTAAATTTGTTGTCTTATTTATAATTGTTCTTTTTTACATATAATAAATGAGCACTATATTTTTGTTTAATATATTTGTGTAACATATTTGCTGTTATTCATTATTTATTTTACGTGCAAATAATTTTGTCATACGTGAACATACTAATAGTGTTATATATTATTTTTCGCTAACTAATACATTCCATCGATAATTATAAGTCATGTCCGCCCATCGGGTTGCCTTTTATTGAAGGTCTTTTGCTCACTCTTTCTAACCATTGTTACGATGCGTGCTGCAGAAAATGAATTACAGTCCTATGTACTGCACGACGTGCGATAGAGTCTTCAAAGTAGACAAGAGATACAAGTATATTTGCTTAGAAATATGAAGTTGTAAGCTAAAATAATTTAGTAGTTTTGTTTATTTAATTTGGTGACTTTGAACCATATTAATGTTGTGTTCTCCTTTTTCTTTATGACTGACTTCAGATGCGTCCCTCGCAAAAATTAACCTCCTTTCTAAATCCATGTATGGCAAGTCAAGAAAACACAATTATCAATTGCTATAGGGTGGCTACTTCATGCAATGTAAATCAGACATGTTTAATTACTTTTTTTTGTTTATTAATTTATTACTCTGTAATAGCAAATATGTCTGAATGCACAGAGTAGAAACATCATAGTAAAGCTTGAACCAGAAGTTCAAAGGGATGCAGACGCAACAACTACAAGAAGGAATGATTCCCGTTCAGATAGCTGGATATGCACATGCTGGAAAGACTCAATCAAGTGTTGGTTATACCTATAGCTTATTTTTCGTTAACTTAAGTTTTTTAACGATATTTATAAGGCTTGCTCGCCCATCAAATGAGCTATGCTTTGATACTTTGTTCTTGCGTACCACTTTGAAACTTTTTTCTCTCTCATATTCGATAACCGTTTATTCCTTTTCGTTCTTAATACATTCAATAAAAAATTTGGTACGTGTATATCTTATTTTCCGTTAACTTATTTTTTCAAAACGATAATTTCGCTATAGCAAATTATGTCAACGATAATTATAAGACATGCCCGCCCATTGAGTGGTCTTCGACCACTAGTATATATATATATATATATATATATATTGTCTATACGTATGAACGAGCTTAAAAATAGTAAACGAGCTCGAGCCTTATGTAAATTAAAGAACCGAGCTCCATTTGAAACTTGTTTTCTTTAAATCATCATACAAATTAGTCGAGCCCGAGCCGAGCTCGAGCTCAAAATATGAGGCTCGAAATGAGCTCGACCCCGAGCTCGAGCTTTATATATATAAACGAGCCAAGCTCGAGCTCTGGCAAGCTCGGGCTCGGCTCAGCTCATTTTTAACCCTGCTTCTAACAAAGTGCAGGTACCCTGATCCCTTAGTTTAAACCTAGCGGATCCCTTCTAAAAAGGATCCGGCAGATCCAGGCACTCAGAAGACATAAAGAGCAAATATTCAGCTCATTTGCAGGAAATAAGACACCATATACATGTTTTCTAACCTTTGTTTTGTAGATCTTCAAACTTCACTTGGAGTGCTTGACTCCCTCAATAAGGGGGAGCTTTCATCAAAGCAAAAACATTACAAAATTTTGAAATACTCTCGTATTAGCCTTCCTAATTACTTGACGCCCTCATCAAGGGGGAGCACTTGTCAAGGGGGAGCTAATATGCACTATCTTACATTTCTCATCTCTCTAAACGTCTTTCAAAATTTTCAACATTCCTTCTCTTCTAAATTCTTCTCTTCTAAAAACCACTTTCTCATCCACCTCTTTCTAAAAATTTTCTAAATTTCTTTCTCTTCTACCTTTTCATGTTAGTTTCTTTTCAACACTCTTTTTGTTTCGACAAAAAGGGGGAGAAAAGAGTAAAAACTCAAATTAAAAATTTTACGAATTTTATTTTTTACTTAAAATAATTTTATGTCTTGTCATTAAAAAGGGGGAGATTACTAAAATTATTTTAACGAAATAAATAAAATACGTGAAGCTTTGAGCAAATAGATTACTAACATAATTTCCTAAACAAATAAATCATAAAACATGTTTTGTTAAATAGTTTATATAAAACCAAAACTATTTTTATAAAACACTTACAAGTAACTTTGGTTACTTACATTTTATAAAAATACATACTAGATCCAATGTATCTTGTAATATATATATGTGTTGGGTAAACCATGATCCATAACTCCTGCCCATGACCCATGGCCATGATCCATGCCCATGACCCATGTGCGTTTACATCATGCATGACATCATGCTGGGTTAAACCCATGACCCATTTTCTATGTACATTGTATCTAGTTGGGTACCCATGACCCAAAGTCCATGACCCATGGTTCATTACCCATAACCCAAGACCCGGACTATTTTCACTAGACAATCGGATCCCTGGTTTTGTACTAGCCGGATCTCTTTGGGAAGGGATCTGGGGGATCCGAATGAACAGTAGGCAGAATTTCCTATAAATAGTGAGCCATTTCTTCTTTATTTGATCACCCCTTTTAGATATATCTTCTCTCTTTGTTCTAAACTCTCTAACCTCATATCTAAGGATTTTCTATGCAGCTTTTCTCTTTGTGATTCTATAGGTTCCTCTTAAAGGCGAGATCACGAACTCTTGAAGACTTGCAAGCTCAAGGTCATGAGTTGCTAAGCTTCATCTCCATCAAGACCACTGAAGTGAATCCTCTTGATGTTTCTTCTCTTCCTCCATAAGTGTGTTATGTAGTTGAAGGTGTTGGTGTCTTGTACTAATAGGTGTATTCGATATGGGTTGTCAAAGTGTGTTGTAATACTTGGTGTGTAGGGTGTTGGTTCCTCTTTTGTAATGGAACCCGGTATCTAGTATTGTACCATATAAAGTGTAGGCGATGTAGGTTTGGTTCTACCTTGTGTGAAGAACCTGGTATTTAGCTTTGTACAGGATAAAGTGTAAGCGACGTTACGAAGGCTTCTCCACCACATAAAGGAGCTTATGGTGTGTAGTGATTACAAACTCTTGATTTGGGTACTCGAGGAGTGGAGTAGGGCAAGGAAGGTATCCTTGTAGCCGAACCACTATAAATACTTGTGTTGTGGTTGTGTATCTATTTCTCTATCTTGTAGCATCGTTTATATATTCGCATAACTATCAATATCCAACACACACTCAAAATAGATTGACATAAGTCGATCTAAATACTATCAATATCCAACACACATTTGCTTGAGGGCAAGCAAATCCCAAGTGTAAGGATATTTGATAAGGATTTAAAACTTACATTTTTAGGGGGTCATTTAAGCCCTAAACTCGTGTATTTGTGATCAAATATTGCCTAAATTCGTTCATTTTTCACTTTTAAGGTACTTTGGAAGCAAAAGCTGGAAATAATGCATAATTGTATGAAAAGGGATGAAAATGTGAAGAAAACGACCAAGTCATGAAAAAGTCTAGAAAAGATCTCTAGACGGCGTCACAACCTATAAGGTGACGCCGTCACTTGTTAACGAAGATTTGGGAGAAACAACTTAGGTTACTTGGCGATCCCGGTTTTCTAGATGAGATCAATACATTCATACAGTTAGGGCATTAGCACCTCCCTACGACTAATGGAATACAACGCGCCAATTAAACAAGGATGTGACATTTTGACTAAACAATAGGAGATAAATAGGGACTAGTAAAATCTAACTAAACACCCTTTTACCTATCATAAGAATCCTCATTTACTTTTACTCGCAATTCTAGTTTTAATTAGTTTAATTATTAGTTTAAGTAGTTTATACCGAGATTTTACTTTGCTTTCAAAAAATATAAAAAGATAAAAAGAATCATCCCTCACCTTATACCTATTCATCATACATCTCGGTCTTCCCAACGCTATTCCCACTAGAACAAAAAGTGGATTTGGCTACACCGAATATGTGTGACGATATACATATAGTCACACATGATTTTTCGACCGTGTGTGACTAAAGGTCGCGCGACCATAGGTACCCTATGGTCACATGTTTGACTTTTTTTTGGTCTCTATTACAAAACAGTAACAAAAACCTAAACATCTGTGACTAATTAGGTACAAATTTTGTTAGATTAATCCGTATTAGTGACCATAAACACTGTATAGTCACACAAAGCATGTTTCTTTTGGGTATTTAGTCACATACAATTAAGCATAAAGTGGCCAAAAGTGTTAATAAGTGTGACCATATGGTGTTTAAGGTGAAGATATATGTCTTTTGTGTGACTATTGATCATCCAATGGCCACTTGAATTTTATGTTTGTGTGGCCTTTTGTAACATTTAGTCACACAAAGCATGTTTGTTTTGTGTATTTAGTCACATACAATTAATCATAAAGGGGCCAAAAGTATTAATAAGTGTGACCATATGGTGTTAAAGTGAAGAAATGTGTATTTTGTATGACTATTTATCATCCAATGGCCACATTAAATTTATGTTTGTGTGGCATTTTCTAACATTTAGTCATACAAAGAATGTTTGTTTTGAGTATTTAGTCACATACAATTAATCATAAAGTGGCAAAAAGTGTTAATAAGTGTGACCATATGGTGTTTAAAGTGAAGAAACGTGTATTTTGAGTGACTATTGATCATCCAATGACCACATGAATTTTATGTTTGTGTGGCCTTTTCTAACATTTAGTCACACAAAGCATGTTTGTTTTGGGTATTTAGTCACATACAATTAAACATAAAGTGGCTAAAAGTGTTAATAAGTGTGACCATATGGTGTTTTAAGTGAAGAAATGTGTGTTTTGTGTGACTATTGATCATCCAATGGCCACTTGAATTTTATGTTTGTGTGGCCTTTTCTAACGTTTAGTCACACAAACCATGTTTCTTTTGGGTATTTAGTCACATACAATTAATCATAAAGTGGCCAAAAGTGTTAAGAAGTGTGACCATATGGTGTTTACAGTGAAGAAATGTGTGTTTTGTGTGACTATTGATCATCCAATGGCCACTTGAATTTTATGTTTGTGTGGCCTTTTCTAACATTTAGTCACACAAAGCATGTTTGTTTTGGGTATTTAGTCACATACAATTAAGCATAAAGTGGCCAAAAATGTTAATAAGTGTGACCATATGGTGTTTAAGGTGAAGAAATATGTCTTTTGTGTGACTATTGATCATCCAATGGCCAAATGAATTTTATGTTTGTGTGGCATTTTCTAACATTTAGTCACATAAAGCATGATTGTTTTGTGTATTTAGTCACATACAATTAAGCATAAATTGGCCAAAAGTGTTAATAAGTGTGACCATATGGTGTTTTAAGTGAAAAAATGTGTGTTTTGTGTGACTATTGATCATCCAATGGCCACATTAATTTAATGTTTGTGTGGCCTTTTGTAACATTTAGTCACACAAAGCATGTTTGTTTTGTGTATTTAGTCACATACATTTAATCTTAAAGTGGCCAAAAGTGTTAATAAGTGTGACCATATGGTGTTAAAGTGAAGAAATGTGTATTTTGTGTGACTATTGATCATCCAATGGCCACATTGAATTTATGTTTGTGTGGCCATTTCTAACATTTAGTCACACAAAGAATGTTTGTTTTGGGTATTTAGTCACATACAATTAATCATAAAGTGGCTAAAAGTGTTAATAAGTGTGACCATATGGTGTTTAAAGTGAAGAAACGTGTATTTTGAGTGACTATTGATCATCCAATGTCCACATGAATTTTGTGTTTGTGTGGCCTTTTCTAACATTTAGTCACACAAAGCATGTTTGTTTTGTGTATTTAGTCACATACAATTAAGCATAAAGTGGCAAAAAGTGTTAATAAGTGTGACCATATGGTGTTTTAAGTGAAGAAATGTGTGTTTTGTGTGACTATTGATCATCCAATGGCCACATTAATTTTATGTTTGTGTGGCCTTTTCTAACATTTAGTTACACAAAGCATGTTTCTTTTGGGTATTTAGTCACATACAATTAAGCATAAAGTGGCCAAAAGTGTTAATAAGTGTGACCATATGGTGTTTTAAGTGAAGAAATGTGTGTTTTGTGTGACTATTGATCATCCAATGGCCACATTAATTTTATGTTTGTGTGGCCTTTTCTAACATTTAGTCACAGAAAGCATGTTTCTTTTGGGTATTTAGTCGCATACAATTAATCATAAAGTGGCCAGAAGTGTTAATAAGGGTGACCATATGGTGTTTTAAGTGAAGAAATGTGTGTTTTGTGTGACTATTGCTCATCCAATGGCCACATGAATTTTATGTTTGTGTGGCCTTATCAAACATTTAGTCACACAAAGCATGTTTCTTTTGGGTATTTAGTCACATACAATTAACCATAAAGTGGCCAAAAGTGTTAATAAGTGTGACCATATGGTGTGTAAAGTGAAGAAATGTGTGTTTTGTGTGACTATTGATCATCCAATGGCCACTTGAATTTTATGTTTGTGTGGCCTTTTCTAACATTTAGTTACACAAAGCATGTTTCTTTTGGGTATTTAGTCACATACAATTAAGCATAAAGTGGCCAAAAGTGTTAATAAGTGTGACCATATGGTGTTTTAAGTGAAGAAATGTGTGTCTTGTGTGACTATTGATCATCCAATGGCCACATTAATTTTATGTTTGTGTGGCCTTTTCTAACATTTAGTCACAGAAAGCATGTTTCTTTTAGGTATTTGGTCGCATACAATTAATCATAAAGTGGCCAAAAGTGTTAATAAGGGTGACCATATGGTGTTTTAAGTGAAGAAATGTGTGTTTTGTGTGACTATTGCTCATCCAATGGCCACATTATTTTTATGTTTGTGTGGCCTTATCAAACATTTAGTCACACAAAGTATGTTTCTTTTGGGTATTTAATCACATACAATTAACCATAAAGTGGGCAAAAGTGTTAATAAGTGTGACCATACAGTGTGTAAAGTGAAGAAATGTGTGTTTTGTGTGACTATTGATCATCCAATGGCCACTTGAATTTTATGTTTGTGTGGCCTTTTCTAACATTTAGTCACACATCGAACTAAGCAAACTGTGACCAAAAAGTGTTAATAATTGTGAATATATGAATCTTTTAGTCACATATAAGAAATCAATATATATCAAAACAAATTTAAATATATATATATACAAAATATATTCAAATACAATAAAATTGAAATGTATATAAAATTGTAATGTCGTACATAATAAAATTCTCAATAATTTAACGACTTCTAACTCTTGATCTTCTTAGCTTCCTTTTGCATGGCATCACTAGAGACGTTGCCCTTCGTTTGTAATTTAGGTGCAGTTCTGTTCTCACCAATCAGTTTTATGGTACTTGGTGGTGTTACCTGTAGGAAACAAAAGCCGGGTGTATCAAACACTGAATTAATTATGAAGAATGATATATGTAGGTTTATAAAACACATGCATGTATGTACCTTTTCATCGAAAACCACTTGATCCTTTGGCCATGCATAAAAACCACCTATTGCATCCTTAACTGTTTTGAAACCGTTACTTCCTACATCCGGTATGCATGCTGCATCCACTAAAGATTTATCAATAGACACTCTGTAGCAATCCTTTGGGAGTGGTTTGTTATGAAGCATTTTTTTTCCATCAGTTTTGTACACGGTACCCTCCGCAATAATACTTGATTTCTTTAAGTGCCACAGTCTGCACTTAATTACCTAAAAAGATAATTTGTTGCATGTATATATGTATCAGTAATTAATTAAACTAAAGAACATATGAAAATGTTTAAATACATACTTGTGGTAGTACTGTTAATGGAGACTCATGTTCTTGTGATTCGGAAAGTTGACGTGAAGAATCCTTTCGTTTTGATCTAATCGGTTTCTTAGATGCGACAGATTTAACAGTTTCCTATATATATATAATACACGGTAAATAATACATGTATGTAGAATTCAAAAATCCCAGGGGGATGATTTATTACTTACACTTATTTCCATTTCCTTTTCCAAAGTTGCAAGTCCATTAGACTTCTCAATGCTCGCAATTTTCTCACGTCCAGCAACACGTGTTCCGGCATCCTCATCAGCACTGATATTTATAAGATTAATGTTCACCGGAGACACTTGAAATATAAATTGTTTAAGAAGACTGCAGCAGTATTTAAAAGGGTAAAAAGATATGGAATGTTACTTTCTTATGTCTTACTTCCGTTTGTGTCAATGGAGTTGAAGTTGACTGCAACTGCCCCCTTTGTGCAGCCAATTGTTTCATCAAATCCTGTATTATCGCCTCTTTTTCTTGACGTTGGCGCCTCTCATTATCAATTTCACTTTGAAGTGACACCACTCTTTCATCAGATGCTTGTCTGATTCGAGGCAGATCAAAATACCTCTTGTAGGTTACTCCACCTCCCACTCCTCTCGCATATCCTCCCTTTTCCTTACCTAATACAAATTTCATGGCATCAGTGCCATGATCAACCTTCAAGGTTCCTTGTTTGATCTTGTCCTCCGTCTCTTTGTGCACACACAATATGGGAAATAGGTTATTTAATTCTACCAGTATTAACTTATAAGTAACAGTATTAACTTATAACTAACAGTATTAACTTATAACTAACAGTTTTAACTAATACACTATCAATATTAACTTATAACTAACAATAAACATAATAATGAAATTAGTGAAACTTACAATTTTTTGTCCAACTGTTCTGATATCATCATCGTGAAATTCTCCGTCTTTATTCACCCTTCCTTTCAACCACAGCGTACCACACGGTGGTTCTTCATCTGGTTCAATTTCTTTATTCTCGATCTTATAAACATCAAATACATACACTTGTAAGATATACCAATATAAACGAAAGTATGATGCTATTAAAGGCAAATGTTTAATGTTTAATGTTACATTTTATCTATCACATGGGCATATCCACCTAGTCCCATTGTATGCTGATAAACAGACTTGGAACGCGCCACTTTAGATGCAGCTGATTTCACCTTGCAACACAAAATAAAAAAGGTGTTTAGAGGTAGTAATGCTGATAGTATACAACTAATATATATGGAAACATCAAATGTGACAGATATTTGAACTTGAATAAAAATGAATAATTAACACCTTGTATTCCTCGGTGGCCGTGTAGTTTACAAAATTTACCCAATCTTCAGCTTTTATAATTGCACTATACTTCGCCGGGACTTCATTAAGTTTTAAAAGGGTATTTTGGTTGGGCAATATGTAGTTTTCGGTCAATTTCCTTCTGAAATTCCTTAGAAGTTGACCAAGACGATTCATTATCAGCTTTCTGACTGTCAAGTCAACATCAAAATATCGCTGCAAAGATTAACACAATGTTGTTAATTAGTTGCACATAATGTAAATGCAGAGATAAACTTATTAACACCTTGTACCTACGACAGCCAAGCCACTACTAGTTAAAAAAAATTATATGTGTACCGTGATTTCATCCTACATTTTATCTCTTGCTTCTGAATCAACCATCCTCTAGGATAGAATCCTAACACCTATATGCTCATGAACCAAATCACCCAAAAAACTTAAAAACAATGCCCTGTTTTTTCCTGATAACCTATTCAGTGCATCGAAGGTTACACTGACCTTTATTCCGTCGGTTTTTCCATAATCCCTGCGAAACTTAGCTAACCTAGTTATGCCCCTCTTAACAACATTCGCATTTGAATGGTTGTTTTCAGCATCCTCACCCTCATCTGAATACGCCTCTGATTCATATCCAAATGGGTTATCATTTTCACGATCAGAATAAACCAAATCATCCTGACAATTGGTTTGAGTTGCCATGATTCGTCAGAAGTAATGTGTAGGACCTTATATCTATCAACCTTATCACAAATAATGCCAAGTTAACCACCTTTACGCGTAGAACACGTTCAACACAAACACAACCTATGCGTGAAGATGAAGAAGAAAAGATTAAGATGTTGGTGACTTGATGTTATAAAACCGTGTATGTTATGCGTAGAGAGAAAAGATGAACACAAGAAGTTGTATTACTTGAGAGAGAAAACACACACACACACACGCACTTTCAAGCACCCCCCTCAAATGAGACTTTGAGGGGTTTATATAGTACAAGTAGTAGACGCCCTAATGGGCTTGGCATGGGCTCGTTTGGGCTTGGGTTGGACATGGATTGATATAAGGCTAGCTTAACTTAACTTCTAACCAATTAGCTTAGCCCAGTCCACGAGCCCGTTGACTATTCTATCACGATATCTAACACACGTTACAAAGTTCCTAATCGTGAATGACCATCACTTCTAATAAAAATAATCAAGGCTAACAATCTCCCCCTAAGGGGTGGTCATTCAAAAGATGCTCCACATGGTAAGATCTTTACTTTCCTTGAGTTTGAACTTTGCGTGTAGATATAGAATAGTCTTGTTTCATTGTTCCTTCATGCTTTGTGATCAGTTAATGTGGTTGTCTGCCATTGTCAACTTCGTTGGTTAGGTGTCTCCAAGCCTTTCTCCACCATGCTCACACTTCTATTTGTCTTTTGGTTACCAATGATGTAGTTCTCGAGTTTTAAAACTTTGTAGATTCTTTGACATTGACGAAGAATCATCTTAAACTTTTGTTGCCTTTGATTTTGATGAGAACTTTCATGTGTTATTGGTATGAGCATGTGGAGAATCTGCACGATCAATCCGCTCCGGAGCTTCCATAAGAAAAAAAACATAAAAACAGGTTAGTAATAAGCGGATTCTGGCAGTTACAAGTTTGAATTTCGAGGGTGTTATCAGCATAGTGTGAAAACACGTCTCTAATTCTCACAAAGGCCGTTCCTGAACTGGAGTCCCACAAGTGAGATAACGCGATGCACCGAAGTACACCTACAGTTCAGACGAGTCGCTGAGGTACACCGAAGCATCACCCCACAACTGTAGACCGTTTGAGACACACTAAGCGTAATCCACGGGGAGTTACCGAAGTGACCTGCTGTCAGGGCTGCTTGATGTGACCCTGACAGGAGTTTCCATTCAATCACTGAAGATCACAGATGTGAAACTTCTTATAAATGTTCTGGAAGATTGCTAAGATCTGCGTAGGACTCTAGAATATATCACTTGTGCCCTTATTGATGAACAACAAGCGATGTCATGTCAAGTGTTCCTATGAGATCTTTTGATGAATCTCGTGGCTCTAGACTCAATTAGTGCATTTTGGTTTTCCTGAGCGGAGACTAGGGAGAGGGTCTCCTTCTTCAATATCAACGATCTCTAGGAGAAAGTCGATAGATTATGTAGGATTCCCAGTGAGAATGAAACAAATCCTTTTGAGAGGAATTGAGTGGCTGGAAGGTTTAGTGCAGTACGCCACTGGGTCCATGATGTCTTTGTCTTCAATACCAGTGTCATCTAGTGACAACCAGTAGCAGATGAATTGAACCCGGTTTCTGCCCTAAGGTTGAATATGGAGGGCTATTTCTTTTCACCCTTTTTCATTATATTTCTTTTTAATTCTTCAACCCCTTCTTTCTCCGTTCTCACATTACTCCTTTTTTCAATCATACCTAAGGACTTCTAGTTCTAAACTATTGGTGATGTCCTTGGGTAGATCCCTCCGGCTCTGGCGGATCATAGGACGAATTTCCTATCCTTAGTCACCTTATAACTCCATGACTGTCCTATTGTTGCCATAAAACCATTTTTCTTGAAAATCTCTCAAAGTGTTTTTGATAGAAAACATGTTTGGAACACTTCGAGAGTTTTATATTTTCAGAAACACTCCCCCTTCACATGTGCTTATAAGTTTTGACAGAAATCTGCACATAGAGGGTAGAGTTCGCACGTTTTGAATTGATCGACTTTAAATGAACAAGACCGATTCGAGACACGTTTACATCACTAGAGAACTAGCTTGAAATTATTACCCGTCCTGGTCAAGTCCATAGAAAGTTTCTCGAGATGGTACATATACTGACTTTGATTCCTCGTCAATTCAATGGTTACGACTGAGTCGAGCTCATTTTGAGATTCAAGCAATGAACATTAAACTTTTTGATCACATTTTAATCACGTCTCCTCCCCCTCAAAAATAGCATATACGTGATATTTTTTATATCAACGGATTAAACAACATTTTAGAATCTTTTGGGGAGACAAACGGATTTGATTTAAGCATGAATTTGGAACATTTTTGTTTTATACTCCCCCTTTCATAAAGCATAAACAATTAAAGGGTTTTAGAGGGAGTTATCTTGAGCACAAAATATTTTGAAAGATTTTGAAAATCTTTTTGAATACTCTTGAAAAAGTTGCTCAAGATGATGATGATTTCTCACCAGTTTTAAATGTAGTGCACTGAAGCGTACACTTGATTTTTTCTTTAAAAACACGAGTTTTGATCTGAAATAATCAAAAGTCATCATTTTGGTCTGGGTTTCGTACTAAAGTATACGAAAACCATTTTTCTTGAAGAAATTTTGAGAAATGACATGTTTTAGAAAACATATAAATAACTCTCGCTCAAGCATCTGTACATGCCCGTATCATTGTTGAATGACATTTCTAGAAACGTACAGAATATCGATTATACGAGAGACATGCCGTGAGAAGAATATTTTTGTATTTTTGATTTTCTATTGTTTTTGTATTTTTGAAAGTTTTATATTTTTATATTTTGCTTTTGTTGGTTTTTCAAATTTTGTATTTTGTTTTTCAAAAATATTTACAGCGAAGCTTTTTGGAAAATCATTTTCAAGAAGATTCGAGAAGACGTTCTAACTCCTCAGGGGTTAGGCTTCGCATTCCAATTCGTCGAACTAAATCGTCAAACCTTTCTTTTAGAAGGGCTTTAGTAAATATATCGGCGAGTTGGTAATCAGTCTTCACGAAGAATAATTCAACAGTACCTTCTTCCACATGTTCTTTTATGAAGTAATAGCGGACTCTGATATGCTTAGTCTTTGAGTGATGAACAGGATTGCATGATATGGCTATGGCACTTTTCGAGTCACAATACATAGGTATTTTATCGAAAGTAAAGCCATAATCTGTGAGTTGTGTTCTCATCCATAGAACTTGAGCACAACACGCAGATAGAGACACATACTCAGCTTCAGCGGTTGAAAGTGCAGTGCAATCTTGTTTCTTTGAAGACCAGCTTACTAACTTTTCACCCAAAAATTGTGCTCCTCCGGATGTACTTTTTTCTGTAACTTGATCACCTGCTTGGTCCGCATCTGAAAAGGCAGTTAGATCAAATCCGGAGTCCTTCGGATACCAAAGTCCCATGTGAATGGATGTCTTCAGGTACCGAAAGATCCGTTTAACCTTTTTGAGGTGCAGTTCGGTAGGCTTTGCCTAAAACCGTGCTAATAAGCAAACAACAAAATGAATATCGGGTCGACTAGCAGTAAGGTACATGAGAGAACCAATGATGCTCCGATATTTCTTCGGATCAATAGGTTTCCCAAACAAATCGGCTCCAATTTTTGGTGAAGTTACCATTGGTGTTCCGACCGAATCACAATTATCCATACCATGATTTTTCAAAATATCAGTTGTGTATTTAGCTTGATTTATAAAAATTCCACGAGGGGACTGATGTATTTGTAAACCAAGAAAGAATTTTAGTTCCCCCATCATGGACATTTCAAATTTGCTTTTCATGAGATTTTCAAAATGTTTTGAAAGATTCGGATTAGTGGACCCAAAAATGATGTCGTCCACGTAAATCTGAACAATCAAAATGTCGTTTTTGTATTTTTGAGTAAACAAGGTAGGATCAACTGTTCCTTTGGTGAAGTTGTTTAGGATAAGGAAAGAAGATAGTTCGTCATACCACGCTCTCGGAGCTTGTTTCAAACCATAGATTGCCTTTTTGAGTTTGTAGACGTAGTCTGGATGTGCCATGTCTATGAAGCCTTCTGGCTGACTCACGTACACTTCTTCTTTCAGAGTTCCATTCAAGAACGCGGTCTTAATGTCCATCTGATAAACCGTGATGTTTTTGTGAGCTGCATAGGCTAAGAAAATCATGACTGCCTCAAGTCTAGCTACCAGCGTGAATGACTCTTCAAAGTCTATCCCTTCTTCCTATCTGTATCCTTTGGCCACAAGACGAGCTTTGTTGCGAATTACAGTCATCTCTTCATCCCTTTTGTTCTTCCATAACCATTTGAGATCAATGACGCGAATGTCAATTGGTCTTGAAACCATATCCCAAGAGTCATGTAGACGGTATTGGAGAAGTTCCTCATGCATTGCTTCTATCCATGCGGGTTCTGCCATTGCCTCCCGAATGTTCTTCGGTTCAATATTGCTAATTGAGCAAAGGTAAATGCACAAGTCGCAATCGGTGGCAAGTTGGCGTCTTGTTTGAATTGGCCGTGAAGGTTCACCAATAACTTGTTCAAGTGCGTGGTCTTTAGTCCACGTCAGAGTAGAAGGATATCGTTGGTTAAACGTATGCGAGTTAGATGGTTCTCGTAAGCTTGAAGATGATTCAGCTGATTCCGTAGCAAACGGGTTTTCAAATAAGTCTTCATCTAACGTTGCATTGTGCTGGTTTTGGTTTTGCTCATCAACTGCTGGTAGAACGGGTGCAAGAACTGGAGTAGATGTAGATGATGTTGATGGAGTTGGTGCATTGGTTTCGACCGTTGTAGATGCATCTTCTGTTGGTGGGGGTGGTGGATGATTTTGAGCGGGTGCAGCGAAATGATGGTTTGATGCATTTGTCGAAGTTCCACCATAGTACTCATCGAACATTAACTCGAAGAAGTTCTCCCATTCTTGTTCTTTAGGTTTTTCAAACGAAGTTGATTGAGCTCTTTGATGTACGAGTCCTGAACTGATGTGTCCAGAAGTCTGCGGGTTGAGTGCGGGTTCTAGAGCGAGTCTCTCAGAAGCCATTTGTGAAAGTTCATCAAAGTTCACATTCATCGTCTCCATGATCCTCCTAGTTCTTCTGTTATACACCCTGAATGCCCTCGAGCTATCTGAATATCCAATGAAGATTCCAATATCACCTTTAGCTTTCAGTTTACCTAGATCTTCTCTGTCGTTTGTCGGATAGCACAAAGCGCCAAACACGTGAAACTAAGAGATATCAGGTTTTATGTTGTTCACTATTTCATATGGGGTTTTATTGAATCTTGGATGGATTAGGGATCGGTTCTGAGTGAAACAAGCAGTGGCAACAGCATCAGCCCATAGAAATAACGGTGCACTAGAATAAATTAGCATTGTGCGAGCAGCTTCCACAAGAGTACGATTTCTTCTTTCAACTACTCCATTCTGATGTGGAGTTCTAACAACTGATGTCTGATGAGTTATTCCAACATCTTCAAAATAAGCTCTTAACTCCTGATTTGTGAATTCTGTGTCGTTGTCTGTTCTTACAACTCTTATAGGAGCTTGAAGAAGTACTTGAATACGTTTCAGGAAAGTGATGATGATGCCTGGTGCTTCGTCTTTTGATCTCAAAAACCTAACACATGTATATCTTGAATAATCATCGACGATAACAAGAATATACTTTTTTCCCATTAATGCTTTCAACTCTCATTGGGCCACATAAGTCCATGTGCAACATATGCAACCTTGCTTCCGAACTAGGTACGAATTTCGGTTTATATGATGCTCTTTTGCTTTTTCCTTGTTCGCATGATGGACATAAGTGATCCTTGGTGTATTTGAACTTTGGAAGTCCGTTGACGATGTTGTCTTTGGCAAGTTTGTTGAGGGTATCGAAATTGAGAAGTGATAGACGTCGATGCCACAACCAGGACTTTGTTCCAGATGCTCATGTCATAAGACATATTGGTGATGAAGAGGCCATTTGGTTTATATCGATAGCATACAAGTTTGTATCACGATTCCCAGTTAAGAGATTAGTGCCATCCAAGTGTCTAACGAAGCAAGCATTTTTCCTAAAAGCAACCTCTAAATCTGCATCACAGAACTGCTCGACTGAAAACAAATTGTGTCCCAACCCTTCGACATAGTAAACCCGAGTGATTAGATAATTTCCAAAAGGTAGATCTCCATAACCCATGATAGCTGCTACATGATCATTTCCGAATCGATCGGTACCCATGATGTTCCAGACGAAGTTGATCAGCAGCTTCAGATTCCCGGTTATGTGCTTGGAGCAACCCGAGTCGACGATCCAAAGACATATTTCGATAACCTGCCAAGAACAGAAGAAGAAGAAGATTTTGGAAACCGTTTTGATTTTGGTTCCTTTGGGTTAGAGGTAAAGTCCATATCACACTCATAGAAGTTATCTACTGGGAAGATAGGTTCTTCACTCATTCTACCATTCTGGAGTGTGAAAGTTCTACCCGTTGGTTTCCAAATGTCATCCTTATAGTAAAGACTATGCTTCTTATCAGTAGTGTAAAACCTAAGTCTTGCAACTAGTCTTTTTATGGGTTTAGCATAAGTTCTTCTAGGAACGTTCTTCTGAACAAGCTTAACAATCTCATTCTTAGAAATACACTCATCATGAACATTAGCTAAAGATTTCTCGCAAGTTAAACAAACAGATTCAACAGATTCATTGAACTTAGCAGAGTTCAAAGGTTCATTACATTCAGATGAAATGTCTTTCTTATTACAAAGCGGTAAATTCCTAAGATGTTCTTCTACTTTCTTCTCTTTATTCAAGCTACTACTCTTAGAGGCATGCGAGACTCTATTGTTCCTTGTATTGCTCTTAGGTGTTGGGTTCAATAAATACCCAAACCCCTTAATCTAGGATTTGAATAGAAAATAGCCCAAGTGTTTAGTCCATTAAACACTAATCAGGTCACTGAGTGCATAGCCTCTCAGTGAGTCATCTTCGGGATACTCAGTACGAGGCAAAGAAGAAGTCTCTCCACTCAGTAAGGCGGAACTTAAAGGGTGAAGACTGAGTCAAGAAGAAGATGATGGATTCAGTGAGTGTTGACAATAACTCACTGAATCCCTAAGACTACTCTCCAACTCTTACACTGAAGACAAACTGAAGTAGAAGACTGAAGGATGTAAAGACTGAAGAAAGAGCGGGACAAGGCGGGAAAAGTTTGAATCAGATAAGACGAAGTCCTTATCAACCAAAGTCAACTTTCCCTGAATGGCAAAAGATCAGGCTCAGTGTCATCACTGAACTTAGGAAAGTAGTCTTGTCTCTTACTAAGAATAGTCTTTGTAAACAGAGACAAAATACATCAGTATTTGGTCTTCTGTATGATGTCAGTTTGTCACTTAGGAAAGAGTCAAATATCATACATGTATAAATAGCATAAGAGATGGAGTGAAAAGGTCACGCTTGTGAATAGTAAAAACACACATACACGCAAGCCATCTTTTCACTCCTCCAAATACAACTTAGTTCCTGAGATAGCTCAGTGAGCTCTAAGAGTTGTGCTCAGACTTAGACTGAGCTTAAAGAGGAGTCACCCAACTTTGTCATTTCAATCCCAAGTACTATTCCGCAAGTACTTGGGTAATGTATTCTTTGTTGATTTATATCTAATAAGAATATTATATTGAAAATTACTTAGTGTGTTTTCTTATATTAATTTCAGTCATAAGTTCACTATTAACTTGTTTTATAAACTTAAGCTGTTTTAAACGATAGTGAACGGGGAACAACAAGTGGTATCAGAGCAAGGCTAATTATAAAACTCGTTTTTTTAGGCCGCTCTAAAAGTTTTTAAATTAGGATCCTAAATGGCTGAAATTGATGTACCCCAACTAGTCGATAAAAAGGGTGGAGCTTATTCAGCTGCTGCCCCTAGACTTGAAGTTGGCAAATTCAACAAATGGAAAAAGCGAATGCTTTGCTATTTGATTGGGATGGAACCTTATTATATCAAGTGTATAAATGAAGGTCCATTTGTCCCAAATACTGCTGAAGGGTTGCCCAAACCTGAAGCTCAGTGGACCCAGGATGAAAGGAGAGTGGTCAACCAGGACCAAAGACTCAAAAGTATCATAATATCTTGTCTTCCTGACGATATCATGGAGTCTGTTATAAGCTGTAGTACAGCTAAGCAAACCTGGGATGACCTAGTTCATAGTCATGAAGGACCATCTGATACCAAGGAAAACAGGATAATGGACCTGAAACTTGAGTATAACACCTTCAGGGCTAAGGACTCAGAAACTCTCTCTCAAACTTACACCAGGTATAAAACTCTGTTAAATGAATTGTCAAACGATGGTGTTAAGTTGTCCAAACATGAAATCAATGTTGGTTTTGTCAACAGTCTCCCTGAGAAGTGGTTGAATTTCTCTCAGGGACTTAGGAATGCTAATCATATCCAAAATCTTGAACTTCCTGAAATTTATGGGAAATTTGTCTATGAGGAAAATCTCATCAACAGACGATACCCTGACTTAAAGAAGTCTCAGGAAGTCAAGAAGTCCCTGACCACCACCTCATCACCAATATCAACTGCCTTCTATTCTAACAATGTTGTTCAAGATTTTCAGGAAAATTCAGATGATGAGCTTGATGAGAGATCAAGTGAGGAGTACCTAAATGACCTGAATACTGAATTTCAGGAAAGGGCACTCCTTGCTAACTCTCGAAGGTTTATAAAAAGAAACAAAAGTTTTTCGAATGCCAAAGGAAATGAGGACACTGAATGCTTTAAGTGTCACAAAAGAGGTCATTTTGCAAAAGACTGTTTTTCAAAAACAATTTTTGAACCCTCTTATAAACCATCAGGGTCAAATCAGTCCTCAGGCTTTAGCAAATTTCAACCAAAAATCTATCAGTCTCATCAAAATTTTCAAAACAAATCTGATCAAAACAAAATTGTTGACTTTGAAGCTAAGTATAAGAAAGTCAAAGCTAAGCTTGCATTGCTCGAGGCCAGTCCCTCAGAAACAACAAAAAATGATCAATCTGTGCAGGGTAAAAACAAAGGCCTTGTTGCTGAGACCTTCGACTGGGATGAAGAGCCAGTGTCATCAGATGATGAAATGGTGCATGTCAGTGCACTGATGGCCCTCTCAGAAGAGGACAAGCTAGCAGTTGGAAAGAATCATGCCAGAAACGGGGAATGGGTCAGCATCACTATGAAGAAGGTAAGCATCTTACTATCTATGGATGATGACTCTGATTGGCAGTCTTATATGAATTATCTTAATGTTGACCTTACGTTCGTAGAAGAGCAAAGATTAAATCTCTTTTCAAAATACAACAAGCTAAGTTTTGAATTAAACAAGTGTAGAGATGAACTGCTTATTTTAAAACAAGCCAAGCTTGAGGCTGTCACCTTGCAAATTCAAAACACTGAATAGTTAAGAGAAATCAGGCTCTTCAAGACGAACGTAAAAAGGAACAAGATATTCTTGATTGTTGGACTGCTAAGAATCCCAAGGTCTTTGATGTTGTGGGTGCCCCCAGTAGCAAAAAGAGAGTCATAGGTGAAGATCATCTCCCTGACTCTCGCAACAAAGACCAAAGTTCAAAACCTTTTGTGTCTGGTGGTATGATTACCAACATGTTGACAACTCCAAATTCCATTGATTGGATTGAACGGGTTAATCCTGAGAGTAAGCTTCCAAACTTCTATTCTGGAAGGATTCTAGAGTCTGAAAGTCAAGCTCTAAAGAGCATGCTTGGACTCCCTGATGTGCCCAGTAGTACTGATCATATCTCTGAGTCTGAAGCAGAATCTCAAGCACCGCTTCCACCACTGAAACCTCTTCAGGGTGCTGCTCCAAGCTCTGAGCTTACTCCACTACAATTCAATCCTCATTCACCAAAAGAAAGGTCTGGACTTGGTAGAACCATCTTACAAAGACAAGCAAAACTTATCCAACAAGAGTCTACTCCTACCGAGACTTCAACATCCTCTGTCCCCACTGAAGCTGACCAAATTCAGCAACTGACTGAACTTGTGAGGAAGCTCACTGAAAAAATGGAATCCATTGAAAAGGTCCCTGAACCAATCAAGGAGACAAAGTCAGCTTCCTCCAGTTCTTCAAAGTCTAAGTCAACCTCCAAAAACAAACAAAAGTGTGAGCTGTGTCATTATACCAGCCATACCACTGACAACTGTTATAGAATCCTTTTTTGCATGATCTGCAAAAAGGATGATCACAGGACTGCAGATCATCTACAGTATGTCAGTCAAGCATACTGATGACAAACTATACCAAAGTTGGTCATCAGTATGCTTCATCCTCCAAAGCTGCTCCAATGAATAGAGCAAAACCTTTTCCTCTGTGTCCTCACTATGGGTTTAATGATCATCATCAGGATGATTGTCTCATGAATACATGCTGTGATATATGCGGTAATCCAGCTCATGAGACATCCCAACATGACAGTGTCATTCATGCAAGGAGAAATTCCAAACAACCCAGAGTCACTGAGTCATCCTCAGCCTCTAAATGCAAAACATGTGGTAGCACTATGCACACAACTACTGACCATGAGTCAATTGCAAATTTCAAAGAGACCTTGAGATCCAAGCCCACTAGTAAGTGGGTCACGAAGAGAAACTAATTCAGTTTACTACTTGTGCAGAGACATGCCAGGGAGCCTATTTGGCATCTAGACAGTGGATGCTCAAGAAGCATGACTGGTGTGAAGGAATATCTGCACAATTTTATGAAGGAACCAGGACCCAAGGTAGTATTTGGTGATAATTCATCATGTCCCACTGAAGGTTATGGTTCAGTAAACTGGAATGGAATAGTTTTCTCTAGAATAGCCTATGTCAATGGTCTCAAATACAATCTCATCAGTGTCAGTCAACTATGTGATGCTAAATACATTGTACAATTCAATGATAAACAAGGTACCATTTTCAATGCCAACAAGGAAGTTGTGTTGATAGCTCCTAGGAGAGATGATGTTTATGTGCTAGACATGTCAACACTCTCCCAAGATGGAACGTGTCTCTTTGCTAAAGCCACTGAAACTATCAATTGGCTGTGGCATAAGAGACTCTCACACTTAAACTTCAAAAACCTCAACAACTTGGCAAAACAAAACAAGGTCCTTGGCTTACCATCACTGGTTTTTGCAAAAGACAAACCATGCTCTGCCTGTGAAAAGGGTAAACACCATAGAGCATCATTCAAAACCAAACAAAATTTCTCCATCAAAAGCTACCTTCACCTCCTGCACATGGATCTCTTTGGACCTGTCACTCCCAGATCAATCCAGCATGAGAAGTATACACTTGTCATTGTTGATGAATTCTCAAGATACACTTGGGTATACTTTCTTTCCAAAAAGAGTCAGGCAGCTGATACAATAATGTCATTCATCAGGAAGATAGAAAACCAGAATGACATTACTGTTAAACAAATCAGAACTGACAATGGCACTGAGTTCATAAATCAAGAACTTGAGAGTTTCTGTGATGAAAAAGGAATTTCTCAAAATTTCTCATCTCCTTATACCCCTGAACAAAATGGGGTTGCTGAAAGGAAAAACAGAACTCTCATTGAGGCTGCTAGAACTATGTTAAATGGCTCAGCCCTCTCAAAACATTTCTGGACTGAAGCAGTCAAAACTGCCTGTTACACTCAAAATAGGTCAATCATTGTCAAAAGACACAATAAAACCCCATATGAGATCTTCAAAGGTAGACTTCCTAACATCAGTTATTTTCATGTGTTTGGATGTCCTGTGTTCATTCATAACCACAAGGATCATCTAGGCAAGTTTGATGCAAAAGCTGATGATGGATACTTCCTAGGCTACTCACTGATCTCCAAAGGCTTCAGGGTTTTTAACACAAGAAGACAACAAGTTGAGGAAACCTTTCATGTCACCTTTGATGAAAGCATTGAAAGTATCAGGTTCACCAACACCTCAGTGGAGGAAATAGGAATTGATGACTCATCAAGATATCCTCCTGATGAGTACAACACTGAATTCAATTCCTCATATCAAGCTGATGCTGACATCTCATATTATGTCTTACCTCACAATCTACCCCAACCAACCATCAGTGAGTTCATTGGTAATCAATCAATCTCTGCTGGGTTAGGAAACCACTGATTCAGATAATCAGGATCCTGTAACTCATGAATCCCAACCTGAACCAGACATCTCTATAGATGATCTAAATGATTCTGTGACTCTTGCACCTGAACTCACTTCTGAACACCCAGTGACATCATCAAGCTTAGATCCCAGACCACAAAGTAAGTGGACAAGAACTCAGGATATTGAGCTTGTAAACATCATTGGTGAACCCACTGAGGGCATGCTCACCAGAAGCATGGCTGCTAGTCTAACTGCAGCTTCAGCCAATGAATGTCTCTATGCTGATTACCTATCAGATATAGAACCCAAAAATGTCACTGAGGCTCTAAAATACCCAAGCTGGGTTCAGGCTATACAAGAAGAACTGCAACAGTTTGATAAAAACAAGGTCATGACCTTGATCAAATGTCCTCAGGATGTAGTAGTCATAGGAATGAAGTGGGTTTTCAGAAACAAAACTGATGAAAACGGCACTGTCATTAAAAACAAAGCCAGACTTGTAGCCAAAGGTTACAGTCAACAAGAAGGCATTGACTATGATGAGACATTTGCTCCTGTTGCAAGAATGGAAGCCATCAGAATCTTCCTTGCATATGCAACATACATGAACTTCAGGGTCTACCAAATGGATGTTAAAAGTGCATTCTTAAATGGTGATCTCAAGGAAGATGTGTATGTTCAGCAACCTCCAGGCTTTGAGAGCAGTGAATTCCCTGACTATGTCTGTAAGCTTGACAAAGCCCTTTATGGACTTAAACAAGCTCCCAGGGCATGGTATGAAACTCTCTCAGCCTTCCTGATACAAAACAAGTTTGTCAGAGGAAAGATAGACAACACACTGTTTGTTTATAGAACCCAACAGGATGTGATACTAGTCCAAGTGTATGTTGATGATATCATCTTTGGCTCAACAAACTACAAACTTTGCAAACAGTTTGAAAAACTAATGACAAAGAAGTTTGAAATGAGCATGATGGGGGAACTTACATACTTTCTTGGACTGCAAATCAGGCAAACTGATAAAGGAATATCCATCAGTCAAGAGAAATACACCAGAAATCTCTTGAAGAAATATGAGATATTTGACTATGCCTCAGTGAAGACACCAATGGTCCCACCTAACAACCTTGGACCTGATCTCACTGGCAAATCAGTCAATCAAACTCATTTCAGAGGGATTGTTGGCTTACTGATGTATCTAACCGCTACTAGACCAGACATACAATTTTCAGTCTGTTTAATAGCAAGATATCAGTCCAATCCCAAAGAATCTCACCTCACTGCAGCCAAAATAATACTCAGGTACCTGAAGGGAACCCCAAGCCTTGGACTCTATTATCCAAAATGCTCAGGGTTTGATCTCAAGGGTTACTCTGATTCTGATTATGCTGGCTGTAACATGGACAGAAAAAGTACCTCAGTGTCTTGTCAATTCCTTGGAGGAAAACTGGTTTGTTGGAGTGCAAAGAAGCAACAATCAGTGGCTATGTCCTCAGCTGAAGCTGAATATGTAGCTGCAGCAGGATGTTGTGCCAATGTATTATGGATGAAAAGTCAACTCAGTGACTATGACATCCATTACAAAATGGTGCCCATCTTCTGTGATAACACTAGTGCAATTGCAATCTCAAACAACGCTGTCCTCCACCAAAGAACCAAACACATTGATATCAGATATCACTTCATTAGGGATCACATAATGAAAGGAGATATTGAACTTCATTTCATCCCTACTGAATATCAACTGGCTGATATCTTCACCAAACCCTTGGATGAACCTACCTTCAGGAGACTGAAAGCTGAATTGGGAATGCTTGACATTGAAAGTCAAGTATCTGAAAACTAATCTCAGTAAGTTCTCTGAATTGGTTCATCCTCCCTGAACACCCAAAATAAACCTCTCACTGAATGAGTAAGACTCATTCAGGGTCCCTGACACTTGACAAAGAGCATTGAATAAGTAACTAAATGATCCAAGTATCAGTTACTTTAATGTCCTAGGTTGGTAACTATGCCAATTTAATAAAGGAATATATGTCTCTTTGTCTTACTGTCATCCCACTTGGCATTTAATGCCTCTCACAAAAAATATCAAATTGATATTTTATCTCTGCAAAAGGGCACTTTTACTGTGCACTGCAACTGTTCCCTTGAAAAACGGGATTTTACTGCGGGTAATGGAGTGGTAGCATTAAATGTGGAAATTCAACGGCTTTCAAAACCGACTCTTAATATTCCCATTTGTGCACAAAACACCCCTCTTATCACTCTATATATACCCTCTTCCAACACAAACAAACACACACAAATCTTTTATGCAACAAAACTCTGTCAAAATCATTTGTGTATGCTCAATAACTCTTAAAAACCTCTTCTGGAAAACCCTTCTTGTAAACATTTACAAAAGTTTTTCATCACAAACTTGAAGAGATCTAAATACTTTGATTGTTCTAGTCAAAACATCTTTTTAAATCCTTAAATCCTTGTTAATGGAAATGGCTAGAACACAATCTCTCCAGTTTGCTTCTCAGTGGGTAGGGGATCTTACTAATGTTGAATTTAAAACAAATAATGTCATAGGAAATTTTGAATATCCTGAAAATGTCCCAACCTATAAAGACATTATAAATTTTTTATTCAACTGCCCACTTAAAACGGCCTTTGTAAAATGCCCCTCAGTAGTGTACCCAAACTACCTCAGGGAGTTTTGGGCCACTGCTAGAGCCTTTGACCCGACACCTTCTAATGATGAGAATAACCTTAGACCTCTCAGGGAGTATCTCATCAGGTTCAGTCTAAATGGGGGGAAACAATACACCCTGGATTACAAAACGTTTTGCACTACAATAGGGTTAGATTATAACAAAGGTGTTTATGTCGCCCATCCTGAACCCTCCACAGTGAAGGATGGGTTAAAACAAATCGTTTTAGATCCTACTTTTTTGGACAAGACCCCAGTCACTAAAAGCTCATTCCCCATGGCTTGGAGGATCCTCTTCACTTTTGTGATTCAGGTCCTCGGCTGGAACCACTCATCCACTGAACAAGTTAACTCTATTCAGTTGATGATGGCATACTGCTTGATAAATGGGGTCACTGTCGACATAGGGGAGATCATTTACAGTGATCTCGTAACGAAGCTACAGAGCAAAACTAGGACGAAGTACGTTTCGTATCCTAGGTTTGTCTCTTGTGCTCTGCAATCGTTACTGGGTTCAAATTATACTCAGGATGAAAATTTTGGAAATTTACCTGGCATCCTGAGCCCTTCAAATTTTCAAAAGGACCCATCCCTCGTCACTCCCATTGAATTGACGGCCCACATGATTGCTGTAAACAATCAATGTGGATCAGTGTCTCCAAACCCTGCTTCAAAAAAGAAAAAGGGGAAGTCTCAGACTGGGACTAAGACTAAACCAAAGTCTCAGGGCCCTGAGGCTTCAGGAGCACAGCCCAAGAGGCACAAAAAGCCCGTGACCAAAAAGACACCCACTGACCAGGCAACAACCACCCTAGTGACAACGAAGGACACTGATACATCACAGTCAGTGCCCTTGGTCACACCTACTACTCCCCAAGATCCAGAGGGAAACATACAACCCGCTGGTAGGGGAGCGCCTTCCACAACGCCCAGTGATGACATTAGAAAATCCAAGCCTTTGTCTGAGGGCACACTGATCTCTCCCAAAGACTCAGAGGGAATCAAACAACCAGCTGATAGGGATAAAACTATCACTGACTCTGCTAAAGGCACTGGGAAATGCCCACCAGTGTCTCAAGGGTCACTGGGGGACAAAGACTCGAAGGGAAAGGAACAACCCGCCGATACGGAACCCACAACCAATCCTGACTCCAGCGAAGACACTGGGAAACGCCCACCAGTGTCCGAGGGGTCAACGGGGGACAAAGACTCAGAGGGAAACATACCACCCGCTGATATGGAACCCATCACCAACCCCTGGTTAACTGTTGCTGATGTCACTGGGATATTATTCTCTGAAGATGAGCTTGCTGAGACTGATGATGAAATCTTATCAGCTGGAGAAGAAATGGACGCTGAGGTTCAAACTGAACAAGAGCCTCAGCCTGATCCACAGGAGCATACTGAATCACCAGTCAAGCCTGACAATGATGACTCCTCTTCATCCACTGATGAATTTGAAAGATTTGATAATGTTCTCCCACTCACTGAAAGACAACTAGTTCAGTGGATAACCAAAGCTTCAAGAAGGTTATATTCTGGGGTCACTGACACATTGTGGGAGCAACACACTGAGGCTGCTGCGAGTTATGCTGATCTAAAGGCTGAAGTACATGGCTTTGATGAAAATGTTCATGAGCATAGGGATCTGATGTATGACAACATTCATCGACTGGATGAAAACATGGCTAAATTCCTCAGGCATCTTCAGGGTGTAGGTACCACGATAGATGAAATCAGGGAGTTTGTCAAAGAAGACCCAACACTCAACTCTAAAGTGCTGGAGGCTACTGAGGAGCACTTGAAACAATCCTCAAACCTCACTGAACTACTCAACATGCTCAAGTCTGCAAATGTTCAGGGTCTTCCATCCTCAGTCCAGTCTCTTCAAAATACATTGGACTCTCTAAATACGCAGGTTAGCTCAGGCATCCTCTTCTCTGGCCTGGACTCTTGGGCCCATAATGACTGCCCTGGAGGTTTCTCAGGCTAATTTGGAAACTAAAGTCACTGGTATTCAATCTGACACTTCAGACATCAAGGCTATGATCTCATAAATTTATCAGGCCTTCAAGGGTCAAGCTGCTCAGCCCTCTTCAGCACCCACTCCAACTCTTGCCCTCACTGAGGCTCCGGCAACAGTTGAGGGGGAGAATATTGCTGAAGACACTCCTTCTCACACTGAGGGGGAGCCAACACCAGCTGTATCAGTGGCTCAAATCTCATCATCCCTACCAGTATCAGCAACACCTATCTCATCAATCCCACCAACTACATCATCAACAACAACACTGACAGTAATCACTCCAATAACAACAACACCACCACCCCTGGTAGCAACTTCATCTTCCTCAGGCCAGGACAAAGGAAAAGGCAAGTTGGCAACTTCTGAGCCTGAGAAGATTCCCTATAAAATCGGCGACACTGAATACCTGCTCATACAAGAACAGCTGAGTAAACACCTTGCTAAAGAAGAAAAAAGGTTGAAACAAGCTGAGGAAGAGAAAAAAAACAGAAAAGCACTGGAAAAGGTTGTCGCCGAAGAAGCTGAAAATATGGGATTAGATCCAAGCAAACTTCAAAAGGGTCAGGCAGGGCAAAAGTTCAAGGAAGCTCAGGCGGCTCAGATGGCTGCAATGAAAAAGCAGCTGGAAGAAAAGAAGAAGAAATCTGAAGCTCTCAGGCAAAGCAGAATTGAGGAGTACAACTGGACGATGACAAGCCGAAGGCTTCCTGAAAAAATCACAGATGTTAGAATCATCCCCAACACCAAACCACTGGCCATGAACGTCTATAGAGGGGTTGATAAAAGACACTTTGAGGTCCATGATCCCCTCAAATTCACTGACTTTGGGATCACTGAACTTGATGAGTTTGGCCCAATCATTGAAAAGAAGAAGAATGCGGTGGTTAAGGACCTGATGAAAATGCTCAGTAAAAGATATGAAAGACTGAGAGATTGTCCAGCCCAACTGGGAATTCAGGCCGCCTTAACTGCACCTCAAGGATCTCAACCACAATCATCCACTGGCAAAAGGAAGAGAGTTGAGTTCCAACCTGAGATTAAAGTGCCTGGACTGGAGTGTAACAGGGAGCTGCCTGAAGGGGTTAAATTTGTGAACTGTCTAGTGATAGAGAAGCCTGAAAGAGGGCTATTCCACATTGATGTCTATGGAAACCCATCTTTTCAAAGATGGAGTGACATTGATCAGGCTGGTGTAGCTGCAATGCTGAGCTACATACCAGTGGCCTCTCAAATCCAAACCCCAGCAAACATCAGGTTCTGCCAAGACTTGAATGCCAAGATAAGAGAGCACCCTGACAAAGAAACACTCCTCAAAAAGAAGCCTAAGCTTGAAGCACTGGGGATCCATCTCATCTGACATCATTTTGATTTATCTTTTGTACTAGTGATAGGAAGCTTTTGTAATTTGATCAATAAACGATGTATGCTTTGTTAAAAATACTCAGTGTTCCTTATTGTATTCATTAGTACATTCAGTGTAGGAAGAAGCCATTTGCTCACTTACACTGATCAATCACTTAGGCTATTTGTATATCCAAATAGGGGGAGACTATTGGGTTCAATAAATACCCAAACCCCTTAATCTAGGATTTGAATAGAAAATAGCCCAAGTGTTTAGTCCATTAAACACTAATCAGGTCACTGAGTGCATAGCCTCTCAGTGAGTCATCTTCGGGATACTCAGTACGAGGCAAAGAAGAAGTCTCTCCACTCAGTAAGGCGGAACTTAAAGGGTGAAGACTGAGTCAAGAAGAAGATGATGGATTCAGTGAGTGATGACAATAACTCACTGAATCCCTAAGACTACTCTCCAACTCTTACACTGAAGACAAACTGAAGTAGAAGACTGAAGGATGTAAAGACTGAAGAAAGAGCGGGACAAGGCGGGAAAAGTTTGAATCAGATAAGACGAAGTCCTTATCAACCAAAGTCAACTTTCCCTGAATGGCAAAAGATCAGGCTCAGTGTCATCACTGAACTTAGGAAATTAGTCTTGTCTCTTACTAAGAATAGTCTTTGTAAACAGAGACAAAATACATCAGTATTTTGTCTTCTGTATGATGTCAGTTTGTCACTTAGGAAAGAGTCAAATATCATACATGTATAAATAGCATAAGAGATGGAGTGAAAAGGTCACGCCTGTGAATTGTAAAAACACACATACACGCAAGCCATCTTTTCACTCCTCCAAATACAACTTAGTTCCTGAGATAGCTCAGTGAGCTCTAAGAGTTGTGCTCAGACTTAGCCTGAGCTTAGAGAGGAGTCACCCAACTTTGTCATTTCAATCCCAAGTACTATTCCGCAAGTACTTGGGTAATGTATTCTTTGTTGATTTATATCTAATAAGAATATTATGTTGAAAATTACTTAGTGTGTTTTCTTATATTAATTTCAGTCATAAGTTCACTATTAACTTGTTTTATAAACTTAAGCTATTTTAAACGATAGTGAACGGGGAACAACATTAGGCTTTAGTCTGCTGCTCCTAGAGGTGCTTCCTAGTCCTGTAGAAGGTAAGGCACACGCATTAGGATTCACTGTTGTATCTAGAGAAGTGGTTCCAGCTATCCTAGTCTCTTTAGAGTGCATATCTAAATTTATGTCGTTTGTCCCATATGTTTTAGATGTGGAGGCAGACGCATTAGTGGTACTCATCTTAAAAAGTCCAGGTGCTAAAACTTTTGGTTTCTCTATAACCGCTTTTCCTTTGTCAACATGTTGTTTAGGCAAGGCAGGTGGAGTGACTGGTTTTGATAAATCATTTTTCTCATTGACTTTTGGAGGAGGCATAGAAACAGACATTTTTGGTATGAAAACCGGTTTGGGAACATTTGCTTTCTCCTCAGTCAATGGTTTTGTAATCTTAGTATCCACTGCCTTTCCTTTTTGACTTTCCAGCTGAGCCCTCAAAAGATCATTTTTTGCTTTCATGTCATTGTAGGCACGCTCATACGACAGTTTGTCATACTTGCATTCCTCAGATTTTCGATCAAGTTGTTTAAAATATGAGACATTTTCTTTTTCAAGTTTTTCAAGAACTTTTTCATATTTTGAAACAATTTCGGAGGTCTCAGACTGGAGTCTTTCATGATCTTCAACAGAATATGTTTGCAAAATAATGGACATAATATCAGTAGTCAGAACATCTTCGAAGAGAGAGTCATTTAAAGTTTCCAAAACTTTGATTTGTTCAACACAGTCATTAGCTTGCTTTACAAGGGATTTATGGTCCTTGACAAAGTCAGCTGTTTCTTTCAAAAATGCTTGTTCAAAATGAATTACCCTTGAGTTGATATTATTCAGCTGAGGGGCAATTTGAGTTTCAAAAAACTTTCTTTGTTCGATGTCAAAACTAGAGAACCAGTTGTTAGGGGTAATAGTGGTTTTAGTTTTAACAGTCTCTTGAAGATCCGCAATTCTAAATTTCACATTGTCTAAAATACTTCTCGCATCACTTGTGTTAAAAGGATTGTTTGAAGACATTTGTTCAATGTTCGAAAGAGATTTGGAGACAACAACTGGTTTTGAAACAGATTTTGAAACTGGTGTTGACTCTTTATTTGAAACACTTGGTGTGATGGAGAACTTTGACTTTTCTTTTTGATTAACAAATGTGATTCCAGAAATTTTGTTCCATTTATTATAATCAATAGGTTTGATTTCCGGACCTTTTTGTTTCATTCTTTCTCTACTCTCCTTAGATAGTTCTAACGTTTCAAACGAATTACGAACAATAATGGGTTCATGTAGAACATTTCCATTGTTTAACACATTCTGAGGTTTCTGAGCTTTCTTGAGGAACGAAGAAGGGTCGTTACCAAGTGCCATTTTATGATTAGTATGAAAACGCGGATTTACTTAGTTAGAAAGCATCTTGTTTGTTTTAGCTGAATGACCCGTTGTAAGAAGCAAATTTTCCAAAGTTTTGATTTTCTCATTTTTATCAAGAATTTCATCAAGAAGAGAATCTTCTCGTTTTGAAAAATCAGTAATCAAATGCTTCTTATCTTTTTCAAGATCAGAAAGCGTTGCTTTTTGTTTAGAAAGTTGGTCATGTAGATCAGAAATTTCCTTGTTTAAAGATTTAATTTTCAAGTTCAAATTCACATCAAGTGTGTCATACTTGAGTTGCAATTCTTTTTCTCTTAAAACAGAATTTCGGTAACCAATTTCTAATTTTGATTCTTTGTTTTTATGAAATTCAAAGGCTTTTGCATTCTCCTTGTAACTCTCAAGCTCAGCGGTCAATTTTGCATTCGCGGCCTTAACATCACGATTGACCTTTTTAACTTTCTCAATTTCAATGCCACAGTTGTTGATTAATGATTCAAAATAAGCACTTGTTTCATCATCAGTCTCAGTATTTTGTGCCACACAGCCTCCACTAGGATCCACATCTGGAGTTTCAGAGTTAGTATTGCTACAACTCGGATTGTCCAGGTATGTATCATAAGTAGGTGCTGGCGTCACAGAATGTTGTTCGTCATGAGTAAGCACATCAAATATGACATTGTTATAGCATGGATCAATGATTGGTACCTCAGATACTGCATTGGCGTCATAGATAAGAGGTGCGTCAGAGTCAGTGTCGTACTTAGTCTCCTGAAGATTTGCCATGAAGATGCAGTTTGCATTGATGTCTTCGAGGTCTTCCAAATCATCCATAATGGCCATAAAATCATTTTCCTCAGCACTTAACTGAAGTCCGGCTTGTTCCTTTTGTACCAACATGATAGCTTTCTGAAGATACGCAAGATCCTTCTTTTTCGGCTTAGTAGGACAATTCCTTGCCATGTGACCCATTCCTTGACAGTTATAACACTTAACCTGATTACCCTGATTCACATTTCCATAATTCCCAACGACTTGAGCTGCAACATTCCCATTCTGATTACCCACTGCTCTATTCCCAACATTCTGACCCAACTGATTACCCTGATTCGGAACCGCCTGATTACCCATGCGAAATCCAGTAGCATATCCCTGCTGATTCCCAATAACTCCAACCATTTGTCCTTGATGACCCATGTTCACACCCGGCTATGCAATTTGCCTGTTGCGAGTGTTTGACGAAATCCTTTGGTTGTTGTTAGTTGGTGTGGAATAGCGACCTCTGAATGCTTTACCCAAGAATGCAAATGCTTGTGACAAAGCTTCTTCTAGTTCCATTTCAAGATCAGTGATTCCTTGTTCCTGGTAATGTTGTTGTTCAGGTGGATAGTTTTGTTGTTGAGGGATGTATTGCTGCAGGTTGTTGTTAGTGGAAGATGATGAAGCTTGTTGTTGTGTATTCACTGGAGTTTGAGTCTTTGCAATTAGTGCCAATGGATCATGATTCTTTGCCAGTCTTTCTTTCCTGACTTCATTCACTTCAGCTTGGTTTTGTTTCAGAAAATCATTGAGTTGATCAAAGTTCACTTGATGTAAGTCTTTTGTTTGGTTAACAATAGTGACATATCGTCCCCATTCTTCTGGTAGATTGTTCAGGAACTTGATGTTGCTCACGATAGTTCTGGGTGTCAACTTGTTTCTAATCAGCTCATTCATTAGAGTGCAGAACCTTCCATAGTAGGATTCAATGGATTCTCCTGGAGTAGATGTAAACTTCTCCCAAGCAGTTAGCAACTTGTTCTCTGTGTCTTGTTGACCTATTTCTGTTCCATGACAAAGTCGTCTAACACATTCCCACATATCGAAAGCAGTTTCACAACTGTCTACAGCAGCAAAGATGTCTCTTGGTAAACCCAGTTGTACAATGTGAATTGCCATGTCATCTGCGTCGACTTGTTTCTGATCCTCTTCAGTGTAATCAGGTTCTTTTTGAGTACGAACAGATGGTGGGACGGGAGGTGTTGCATCAGGATCTCCAAGGACTTGGACTTGTCGAGGTATGAAGGGTCCATTCTGAATGGATTGAATCATCAATTTTCCATTAGGTTTGGTATTTATGTAACGAAGCATACGACTTGTCCATTGAAGATAACCACCTTTTTCCAACATAGGAGGACGCTTTTCGGCACCGGCTGCATGAATGTCTTGTTGAGTTGCCATTGATGAAGGTATGATATGATAAAGTTGATGTAGGATCGATTCAACGATAAAGGAGTTGTGTTTGAAGAAGATTAAGCTCGGTTGTTGTAGTGAAAATTGGGTCTAAAAACTTAAAAACCTCAATAACTTCTTTTCGGAGCGTTTTTAGGACTTGAAGGTTGACCCAAATGGTTATTCGGCGGTCTATTCTCCTCATTCTCACGGTCGTTTTGATGGGTAGATCGCTGAAAACGGAATTACGGTTCAAAAGTTATAGCCGTTTGAAGTTATGCTCAAAATCTTACTCGTAAACAATGTTCTTATGCGTAGAAATCAGTGCTTATGCGTAGGATTCTTATGCGTAGAAAGCTTATGCGTAGAAAGCTTATGCGTAGGATTCCTTATGCGTAAAACCTAATTTACACGTAAACTTAAGGTTAAACGTAAGCCTTATGCGTAAACTTTAAACGTAGAAGTAGAGTACCTTACGCGTAAGAGTTAACTTATGCGTAGAGTGCTTACTCGTAAGCTTGTGGCTTATGCGTAAACTTAGGTTAAAAACCAAAAATCCTTTACACTATCACAGCGTAAAAGATATCCACAAGTCGAAGTGTTCCACACACTTATCCAAGTGAGGGAAGCACTGAGTAACCGTTGTTGCACGAAGATTCACCACCAAAAGCTTATGCGTAGAATTCAAATCTTACGCGTAGAAACTTACGCGTAGGATTAGGGTTTTGACTTTCTTATGTGTAAGAATAGGGTTTTGACCAAAATGTTACTTACGCGTAGAAAATGCCCAGTTTCAAAAACACGAATTTTTCACCCAAAAACACGTTTCCAAACGATTTCTTTTGCACAAACTTCTTCCAAAACACTTAAAAATCAATAAAGTCTACAACTTTAACCTTAAAACCACGTAAAAATCAAAACTTGATGCAAAAAGCCCATGTTTTATAGACAAAAACGCAACTTTATGCTTAGTTTTAACCAAAAAACGAAACACAAACACTCCTAAACCATTGTTTGGCGATTGATACCAATTGTAGGACTTTATATCTATCAACCTTATCACAAATAATGCCAAGTTAACCACCTTTACGCGTAGAACACGTTCAACACAAACACAACCTATGCGTGAAGATGAAGAAGAAAAGATTAAGATTTTGGTGACTTGATGTTATAAAACCGTGTATGTTATGCGTAGAGAGAAAAGATGAACACAAGAAGTTGTATTACTTGAGAGAGAAAACACACACACACACAGACACACTTTCAAGCACCCCCCTTAAATGATACTTTGAGGGGTTTATATAGTACAAGTAGTAGACGCCCTAATGGGCTTGGCATGGGCTCGTTTGGGCTTGGGTTGGACATGGATTGATATAAGGCTAGCTTAACTTAACTTCTAACCAATTAGCTTAGCCCAGTCCACGAGCCCGTTGACTATTCTATCACGATATCTAACACACGTTACAAAGTTCCTAATCGTGAATGACCATCACTTCTAATAAAAATAATCAAGGCTAACATAATGTGTTAAAGAAAATTAGTAAACTTAATTGGTAAATAATGGTGTAAAAATTGAAGTTCTGGTTGTTTTGCTTGAATCCTGATTTACTGGAGTAAATTTAGGGCTCATTATGGGGCAGTTTTTCAATTAAGGAAACCATAATTTCCTAAGTAATTTTAAAATTTTTGGCTGAAATTTGGCTCCAAATTTGATGATTTTAAAATGTGGCTCCAAATTGATAATATAGAATTTAAATATTTCATTTTTGGCTGCATTTTGAAACCAACACACCCATGACAGAAATGGTTCTTACCCACAGTCCCAAACACCCATATAACTTCAAACCAGTTGTATCAAAGACACATATAACTGCAGCTACACTCAAATCTCACCACATGGCGCATACAAATGAAGAAACAAAAGCAAAAAATGGAATTAAAGCAACTAATTAAGCAACTATAACTAATAAGCAGTCCCAGATAAACAAGTAAGCACAAAAATAATCAAATCCAACCAAGGACTGCTGACACAACAAACAACCCTGAGACCTTACTTTAAGCCTATAAATAAGCTATTTATAAGCACTTTAATAAGCTCTAACATCCTCCAATAGTAAAAAAATCAAGAAATCATGTAAATGCAATTAACTTAAAGCAAAAACAACAACAAAAACACCCTAAATCTAGTGGTTCAATCCAAAATAATTGTCATGCACAAACGGTCCACTATTAAACTTCATAATCAGTCATTAAAAATTGACAACAACCTAAAAAATGAACAACGTAAGCAAAGCACTTATGAACCGCATATCCATGGCTCAACATTGAACACGACACATGGGATGCACCACTGTGATTGGATCAACCTTAAACCTACAATACATTCTACCAGATATGAACTTAAATACCACAACCAATTCCTAAATGCAAAACAACATTAAAAAAAGATGAAACAAACTAGCGAGCGCATCCCATTTCATTCATACATATTTTAGAGTGTCATATGGATAAACCATCAAAAGATCCATACATGTTTCATTGTTAATATATCTACAAACCATAATATTAAACCAAGACATTAGACATTATAAACAGATGGCACTAGAGCAAAAGAAACCATCCCTTTACATAGCGAGCAACCCTTCAACCATTCATCGCCTGAATTTGTTCTTCCTTGGTCTTGATATCCTCTTCAGCTTGAGTAATGAGATCATTCAACCCCTGCAGCTTAGTCCTCGCAGCCTCCAGGTCATGCCTAAGATCCATCAATGTGTCAAAATGGTCATCCCCATCTCCAAGAGCTACCATCTCAGTAATTAAAGCATTAAACTGCCCAATCTCATTCTTTGTTGTGGTAGCCTCTTCGCGCATCCGGTTTATAAAGCCACGAAGACTGGAAATTTGCTGAGCCTTGAAGAAACTCATGTAACCATCAACAGATGTCTCCCCGCTAAACTCAATTAGGTCATCAATAACACACTTAGCCAATTGGTTTTGTGGTGATGGTGCTGCCATTGATAATGAAATTGGGTAAAATAGGATATTATTGAAAGATTGATAAGAAAGGTTGAAGAAGAGTTGTGGGGATAGTGTGATGGAGAAGATACTTGTAACTCCAGAAACCGAGAACTAGTCAGAGATACTGGTGGTAACTAAAATAGTCCTTATGAATTCAAACTATAAAGACCTAAACTTTAAAACCGCAAAATAAGTCCTCCTTTTAAACTATCACTATAAATTAGGGGTGTTTATCCGTTCGGTTATCGGGTTGTTTGGTTTTGTTAAATCGGTTATTTTTTTATTTGGTTCAACACGAAAACCGAACCGAACTGAACTAGAATTAAACCGAAGCGAGCCGAAAACCGAATATGAATTCAGTTCACTTCTTGGGTTGACCCGAAAAGTCTTAAAAACGGATAAAACGGAAAAAAAAACGGACTAACGTAAACGAAAACGTGTAAGAACGTAAGAAAACGTATGGAACGTAAGAAAATGTACATTAATATGTAAAACAGATGAAAGCGTATGAAAACGGAAGAAGACGTCTAAAATAGATGAAAACGGCTAGAAACGGACGAAAACGGTCAAAAACTTATGCAAACGGACTAAAACATAAGTGTAAATACGGACGAAAACGTGTAAACAAAAACGAAACGTATAAAAACTGATTAAAAAGGACAAAGTCGTACGAAAACGGTGGAAAACGTATGAAAACAGACGCAAACGTGTAAAAACGTATGAAAATGTGTAAAAGTGTAAGAAAGCGTATGAAAACGGCGAAAAAGTCTTAAAAACATATGAAAATGGCTAAAACGGATTAAAACGGACAAAAACGAACTAAAGCGGACGAAAACGTATAAGAACGTAATAAAATGTACGTTAATATGTAAAACAGATGAAAATGGACGAAAACGTCTAAAATAGATGAAAACGGCTAGAAACGGACGAAAACGGTCAAAAACTTATACAAACGGACTAAAACATGAAAAAATCAGCGACAAAGTGTAAACACGGACGAAAACGTGTAAACAAAAACGAAAACGTATAAAAACTTATTAAAAGGACAAAGTCGTACGAAAACGGTGGAAAACGTATGAAAATGTGTAAAAGTGTAAAAACGTGCAAAAGCGGACGAAAACATATGAAAAGAGACGAAAACGTGTAAAAACGTACAAAAACGGAAGAAAACTTGTACAAAACTAAGAAAACGTATGAACACGGACGAAAACGTATAGGACCGACTAAAACGGACGAAAACGCACAAGGGTTGTGTTACCGTGCCCAACGTATCTAACGCAACCCTAAACACAGTTTCACACAGTGTTTTGAGTAAGAGATGTGAGTTAATGATTTTATGTCATCCTGAAATGTCGAAATTAACGTGCCCACCCTTAATAACTTTAATATAGTTCATATAACCTTCACACTATAACTATACACCTACCAAGCAGGTGCAACCCATTCATGACCGGTGATAATGGCTAGTTCACATGGTGGGTAGGGTATTACGTTATCACTGGTCACATTCATTAATAGTATTTGACATAATATGGGTCAAAAGCATTGGGTTATAGTTGCTTAGAGTGTCATGTTACGACATGATTCAATCAATAGCATATATAATATTATATTATGAAAAACCCGACCAAATGGTCAATTTGCTGGCTACCCGAGAATGAAAATCCCAATTTGGTAAAAGAAAGTCAAAACACAATATTTTCCAGAAATATGAGATATTCCCAGGTCATTTTAAGTCCCAACGGAGTGTGAATGGAAATTCGCGTTCGGTTCGTGATCGGGTGATAAAGAATAATAAAAGATATTTGGATTTTGTGAATAAATTTATGAAACATAAACTAAAAACAAAAAAAGAGCAAGGTTAGATCAAGTGGTTAACACTCTTGCCTCTGGAGAAAGAGGTCAAGGGTTCGATCCTTACCCCTTGCAAGGCCGGAGGTCCTTTTCTACCTTTGGTAGAACCGGAAGCAGCCTCTCAAGGGTTCGATCCTCACCCCTTGCAAGGCCGGAGGTCCTTTTCTACCTTTGGTAGAACCGGAAGCAGCCTCTCTACCTTAGGTAGGGGTAAGGCTGTCTACGTCTCAACCTCCCCCATACACCGTGGAAGACGGTATTGGGACCCATAACCCGTGGAAGACGGTATTGGGAGTTACTTTAATTTTTTTTAAAACTAAAAACAACTAAATAAGCAAATAAATCAAGTAACAAAAGTCGAATTAACCTAAAATGCACTTAATCCTAAAAATACCAAATATTGGAAATTTAAGCATAAAAATTAAAATTATTTTTTAAAAGTCCTAAATACTTAAAAATATATTTTTTTATTTTAAAAATTATATTTTTCTAAATTTTATTTTATTTATCATGAATAAAAAACCTTTTTAAACTAATTAAATGAAAAAAAATCATTAAATCAAAAGAGAAAAAACATTTTTAAACTAATATGAAAACTTTTCAAAAATTTAAGCAAATTTAAAATTCCCCCCACAAATTAAATTTATTCCCCCCAAAGTTTCCAGCAAGGTCATTCCAAACTAATTGCAAAAATTAACTCCTCCTCCTATCACCCCACACCTCCGTCTCATCTCACCACAAATCCCGTCACCACCACAACTCTCCCGTCATAGACCCACCAGTCCCGTCACCACTGGTAAGTATTGTTATGTTCCTTTTGTACACATCGTTCTAACACATAAAATAACCCTGTTAAGCCTATTAGATAATTGAACATTTGTTTCGAGATATCCTCTTGTAAATTATGTTATTTTATTGTTAAATTTAGATAGTTAATTGGCTAAAAAATTTAAGAAACCCTGTTAAGCCTGTTACCACATGAACATGGAACCATAATTTAGCTAGTTAATTTCTTATTTTTCCTTGACCCAAACACCCCTTTAGGAACTGTTTCATTAGACTTTATTCAATTCTTAGCATAATTCAATACCACATTCAATCTTTGAGCTATCCTCATTACTTGGAATGTCTTTTTTAACTTTTAAGATCATCAATTGCAGTTTGATGTTGTCTTCTATAATCTTCAATAACTTGGACTGTCTTTTTAACATGCCTGCAAGGACTACATTTATAAACATTGCTGCTCGGATAAGTGGTACACATTTATAAATAGGGACAAGTCTTGGATAGGAACTAATAGGACCAACAAATCTTATATTGATGGAGTAGCAGCGTTTATTGATTATGCAGTACACAACTTGCGGAAGATGGGGAACATCGACCCACGAGTTAATAAAAATGATCTTTCAATGCCATGTCCGTGTACAGATTGTTTAAACCACATAGAGCATAAAGTGGAGAAAGTGCAGTTCCATTTATTCAGCAATGGGTTTGATCTAAGCTACCTAAACTGGACTAAACATGAAGAGAAGGATGAGTCATCAATAAGTACCGAAACACCTGTTAACGCTACAACAGAGTTTGTTGACGACACGGATTTTGCTTCATATATTCCAATAGATGCCCCAGCAACAGTAGAAATGGTTAATGCTACAAAAGATAATTTTGATGAGGATGATCTTGTCAAGTTTCAACAATTATTATTAGACGCAGAGAAGCCTCTTTAAGCAGGATGTCCTGACTTCACAAAGTTGTCCGCAATAGTTAAACTACTCAACTTGAAGGGTAAGTACGGATGTTCTGATAAGTTCTTTACTGAATTACTAGGATTGTTAAAGAACATGCTACCTGCTAGTAACGAAATGGTGGAAAAAACTTATCAAGCCAAAAAAAATTTGAAATTGATGGGATCAGGATACAAAAAGATACGTGTATGTATCAACAACTAAAGATACATGTATGTATCAACAACTGCCTTCTTTACTGGAAGGATGACAAGGATTTGACTGTGTGTCGAACTTGTAGGATATCAAGATGGGAAGGTGGATAATAATACACATAAATTGTACGAAAATATTCCAGCAAAAGTAATGTGGTACTTTCCAATTATACCAAGACTGCACCGACTATTTAAGCTAGAAAGTATTTCAGAAGATTTAAGATGGCACGCGACACGGAGGATAACCGATGGTGTGTTACGTCACCCCGCAGATTCAAAGGCATGGCGTACCATAGATGAAAAATTCCCCGAAATTGCTGAAGATCCAAGAAATCTACGGCTAGGAATATCGGCTGATGGGGTTGACGTCAACCCAAGAAATAGGCAACACAATGTATGGCCAGTTTTAACTGTCATATACAACCTTCCTCCATGGTTGTGTATGAAAAGAAAGTTTATCATGCTTTCAGTATTAATATTGGGATACCCGGGAAATAATATCGATGTTTTTTTAGAACCGTTTGTTGATGATCTACAAACCTTATTCGATACAAGGGTTGATACATATGATGCATCCACAAAAGATAACTTTAATCTACATGTCGTTGTGTTATGGACAATAAATGATTACCCTGCACTTGGTACATTATGTGGTTGCCCGTAAAGTGGATTCAAAGGTTGTGTAGTATGTGGGAAAGATACAAACTGTGTTAGACTTTCTGCCTCATCCAAGCAAAGTTATGTTGGTCACGATATCTACCATATGACCATCCATTCAGAAGGTAAAGGAAGGCATTTGATGGACAACAAGAATTTCTCCCGGCTCCAAATCCAATGACTGGGGAACAAATATACAACGAGGTACAACTTATTGAAAATAAGTGGGGAAAAGGAAAACGAACAAACAATAATGCATCAGAAAACCAAGAAGATACGAGAGGCAGAGGTGGGAAGATTCAAAAGCAGAAAAGAAACATAACAGAAGTAGAGGGTACTTCAAGCCAAGTAAACGGACAAAACGGTGCGTATTGGATGAAATTCAACATTTGGTATCGAAAACTTAGGTATTGGAGGCATAATTCTGTTCCACATTGTATTGATTTTATGCATGTAGAAAAGAATGTTGCTGAGAGTCTCGTTGGCACTTTGCTACATGTTCCAGGAAAGACGAAAGATGGACTGATTGCTCGATTAGATCTGGCTGAGTTGTGGGTAAAACAAGAGTTGTTTGCTATGCAAGAACAAGACAAAACAACACTACCTCCAGCAGGTTACACATTAACGAATGCTGAAAAAGATATTTTTTGTGAAACTTTACACAACATCAGGGTACCACAAGGCTATTGTTCAAATTTCTCTAGTTTGGTCAGCCTAAAGGATAGGAAGCTCATTGGCCTAAAATCGCATGACTATCACATGCTAATGCAAGAGTTTCTGCCCATTGCAATACGTTCAATCATGCACCCACCCACACGATATGCTATTATCAGGTTTTGCTTTTTCTTTAAATCAATATGTGGCAAAGAAATAATATTGCAAGAACTAGATAATATGCAAGCAGAACTGGTAGTGACATTGTGTCTACTTGAGAAGTTCTTTCCTCCATCATTCTTTGATATTATGATACATTTGACTGTGCACCTAAATAGGGAGGTAAAATTATGCGGTCCCATATGCTTTCGGTGGATGTATCCATTCAAAAGATGTATGAAGGTTATTAAAGGACATGTGCGGAACAGAAATAGACCAGAAGGATGCATTGTTGAGGAGACTATTGCGGAAGAAACAATAGAGTTTTTTAGCGAATATCATAAATCCATGAAAATTGTTGGTATCCCACCTGATAAACATGAAATAGATGAAAATGAGGAAGGAAAGCCATTGTCGGCCGGCAAATCAAGTGAAGTTTCTGCGGAACTCTTTCAGAAAGCACATTTGTATGTAATAAATAATGCAGATGAAATTGTACCGTATATCAAGTAAGTCTTACTAACACATGTCTATTTCGTTACTAAAAATGATGTATCAAATATAATAATCAAACACATTGTTTCAGGCGACACAAGCAAGTTTTGAAAACAGAAAACCCGGGTAAACGAATAGCATTTCTGGATAATGAGCACAGCAAATCTTTTGCCAAGTGGTTACGCAAAGAAGTAATTAATCTTATGTTACTTAACATACCCTTTCTAAACCTTATTTCTCAGCTCATTTTGATCTGAAAATTGGTGTACTTATTCTTTTGAGCTAATATATACTTGTAATGAAATTCAGGTTGAGAGAGAGTTAGAAATCGACAAAGAAAGTGTATCAGAAACTGTAAGGTGGATATCCTATGGACCACGCGCCACCGTAGTGAAATAGGATGCATATCACATCAATGGGTATACTTTTCGTACGAAAGATCATGAAGGAAAAGTTTACCAGAACAGTGGGGTTAGTGTTGAGGCATTAGATATGCACATATCTAAAGAAGTTGCAACCACAAGAAAAGCATATTATTATGGGGTTTTACAAGAGATATGGGAACTAGATTACCGTTACATGCAAATTCCTCTTTTCAAATGTGACTGGGTTAATCACAAAGCTGGTGGTGTGAAACGCGATACTACTCTTGGGTATACATTGGTTGACCTGAATAGTTTAGGCCACAAGGTTGATCCGTTCATATTAGCCGCACAAGCACGACAAGTGTTTTATGTGAAAGAACAGGTAGATAAAAAATTGTCTATTGTGTTTAAGACACCTCCCAAGAATTACAAAGATAAGTATGACGAAGCCGATGAGGAATTTACTACTGTCATTCACCAACACAATGATAACATATTGCCACGTGTGGATCGACGTGACTTGGGTAACGAATCACGAACTGACTACTATCGAACCGACTGTGGAGGTGTTGTTATATGAAAATCCAAGTGAACCATGTTATGGTCAAGTTGTCACACTCTACCTTTATCATATTTCACTCTTTTAAAGCATATAGACATTCGATTTTTTGTACTTTTTTAAGGATTTATGTTTATAATACAAGACTTAATATTAGTTAAATCTGTTAGGTATATTATTTTGTACAAAGCAAGAATTCTCACAGATTGGAGATGTAAGGAAGTTGTGCCAGTTGGTGTGCTATAGTATAGAGTTAATTCTGGTGATGTCATTGTTAAGTCTGTTTGACCATTCTTTAGTCTGGTAGTGCAAAAATTAAAAAACGATTTTTACTGTTTAAATAGTACCGTTACCTAATTTTAGGTGGTCAGAAGTATTTATATGGATAATTTTTATTTTTAGAATTCATATTTATCCTTTAATTACTTTGTCCTAATCTTTATAAGTTTAAATCTTTTCTTTCGATTAAGTCTCCTTACCAGCACTAAACCCTAATTGCGCTGCACTAACAGTACTTCATTTAACATAAAAGATGGCACAATTAAAGTTTGTAGACAAGCACAATCAAGTGAGATTTCTCAAAAAGCCTGCTGAAAGCACAGGCTTCGAGCAGATAGTGGACTTTCTAAAGGGTAGTCATATCAGGTATGCCCTTACTCATAATCCAACTATCTATGATTCCCTAGTCAAACAGTTCTGGCATACTGCTACTGCTAGAACTATTGTTGATGGGACACTAGAGTTAACTGCAACTATTGATACGTTAGAGTATTCAATCACTGAGGAATCAGTCAGAAGCAAGCTTCAATTGGCTGATGCCTCAGGGATTTCAATGTTGCCAAATAATGACCTCTTTCAGGGATTGGAAAATATTGGATATCTAACTGATGGAACATTCACTTTTTGGAAGAGTCATTTTATGCCACAATGGCGTTTCCTTGTCCATCATATTTTATATTGTATGAGCTCTAAAAGTGGTAGATGGGATCAATTTAGAAGCAATATTCCTTCTGCATTGGTCTGTCTCTCCACTGGCAGACTCTTCAATTTTTCAAAAATGATTTTTGATGCCATGGTTGCTAATGCCAAGAATAAGAAAAAGTTTTTGATGTACCCAAGATTTTTGCAAATGATCTTAAATGTTGAAACAACAAGCAAACATCCTTACATTGCTGTCCCTTTCACTAAAAAGATATTTGGTAATATGAAAAGGGGTTTTGAAGGGGTACACAAGCCACTTTTGTCTGCTATGTTGCCTGCTGTTGCTACTGACCCCGCAGGTACATCTACATATGTTCCATCTCTTACTACTACATCAGAACCTTAGGCTCAACCTACATCTGAACCAGAAAAACAGAGTTTGAACAGAGGACACCAACACCCCCACCACCTTCACCTTCAGTCCATGAGGAAGAACCACCAGTGATTCCTCAACCACAACCTCCAACACCCACTACTATAGCAGAACCCAGTTCCTTATCTATGGAAGATCTACTTCAACTGGTTCCACAACTGATTTCAAGGATTGATGAGTTGGAGAAAAAATTGAAGAAGACCAAGAAGTCACTGGGGACTACTCGCAAAAGAGTTAAAAAAATTGGAGGGGAAATTCAAACAGACGGGGATAGACATTACAGACTCAGAAGGTGAGGAATCCTGTGAGGAAACTCAAATTAGTCCTCAAGGATTGGAAGCAGCTGAAATCTTGGTTAAGAATTTCAGTCAGAAGAAATCCTTCAAGAAGAGACTGGATAAAGAAGCTGCAAGTTCTGGTGGAGTGGATAAGTCTGGTGACTTTACTAAAGATAAGTCTGGTGGTGCTGAAATTAAATCTGCTTTTGATGAAGATTTTAATACTCGCTTTGATGCTGAAGTTAATACTAGTACTGAACATATTAATCCTGGTAGTGATCCAGGTAGTACTGGTGAGGATTTTGTGCATAGGGAAGGCAAAGGAATAGTGCAAGAATCTTCTAAGCCAGTGAAGACCAAAAAGCAACTCACAGAAGAGGAAGCTAGCTTAGCTGAGATTGCTAGGATTCAAGCAGAGGATGAGGCTGAAGAAGCTAAATGTACAGAACAAACATTGAATGATGAGCTGATTGCCAAAAATCTGCAGGAGGAACCAGAATTAACTAAAGAACAAATGAAAAGAAAAGATGAAATTCTGGAATCTGCCAAATTCTACAGTGATCAGGAATGGGATACTATAAAGGCCAGATTATTAGTAAATAGAGATATCCTTCCTGAATTTGGCGGAGAAGACTATGCAAGTAAAGTGGTTGAGATGATTAATGAGAAGAAGAGGCTTCTCAGAGAGCAGAGACAAAGAGAAAGGATGCACAGACCCTTGACCAAAGCTGAGCAAAGGGATTATATGATCCACTACATCAAAAGTCAAGGGAATCCTACCTGGAAGTTGAGCCAGTTAAGGAAATTGAAGGCTGCTGATCTAAAAGCAAAATTTGAAAAAGTAGTGTACCAAAATAAAAGATTTATTCCAATGGATTCAGAGTAAAAGGCTTCAACACTTAAAAGGAAGGGTTACAATCTTCAACCAAAGGATGCTAAGAAGCAGAAGATTGCAGAGACTGAAAAGGTTGCTGAAGCTGGAAAACTTGGTGATAAGCCAAAAACTGTAAAGAAAGAGGAGGAATCTGAGGTTAAGCAACCAGTTGTGAATATGACAAGGAAGAAATCCACTGGAAAGAAAGGAGTGAAAAAGGATAAGACAAATGTTAAGAAGGAAGTGGAAGATTACATGAAGGATAAGGTTGATGAACCGACATCAGATTAGTTTACCATGGGCTCCATTCCTACAGGTTCAGCACTTCCTGCTAAGATTGCAAAGGTTAAGATCATCAAAAATGGGAAAAAGGTAGTTTACCTGATAGTAAGGGAAAATCACACAGACACTATATATGTGAACTTTCCTGGATTTGTCCAAGGATGATTTGAAGACAATGTACCAGCTAATGATGGAGAAGCATGGTGACAAGAGACCTGAAGAGGAATATGAAAGAGTCCTTTGGGGTGACTTGAAGACCATGTTTGAGACACCAGATGCTGATGATGAAATGTGGAAGTTGGCCTGTCAAGAACAAGTGATCAGATGGAGATATTTCCACACTTGTCAGGTGCACTATTTGGAATTAGAAACTGCAATTCTTTATATGCTTACAGAAGTGGAGTATCCACTTCCAAACAGTATTTGCAGGGCTATGCTTGAGAAGAAGTTGTAAGGTGAAAGAAAGGATGATGCATGCTATCAGCTTTTGAGGTTAATTGAATCAAAAGCTCTACAACAATAATACTGGCAGTATAACAGTTAAGTCTGGTAGTATTCGTAGTTAGTTCTATTTATGAAAAACAGAATAGTTTATTAGAGTTTAGGGAAGGGATATGTACGCGTAGAGATATCTTAGGAAGAGATATCTATATCCTTCTACACGTTTTGTATACTAGGTTTTCCTAATTGTATAAAGGAACCCTAAAGTATAGTGAAATGAACTTGTACTTAGACGAATAGAAATATTAATAAAAGAAGTTTATTAGTGAAATAGTATTTGTGTTCTTCTTGCTTGTTGTTAAGATTCCGCATTAACAATCAAGTACTCGTTGTTAAAGAGTTCTTCATATATATAATTAGTTTGGATTTATCCAAGTTTAGTAGATTGTGGTATTGCACAAGTGTTAATGTGTGTGTTTGTGTGTGCATATCATTGTGACTATAAAAGCCATCTACTACAAACCCACATTTGCATTAACAGCACAATAAATGCAACAAACTTGACCATATGGTGTTTAAAGTGAAGAAACGTGTATTTTATGTGACTATTGATCATCCAATAGCCACATCAAATTTATGTTTGTGTGGCCTTTTCTAACATTTAGTCACACAAAGAATGTTTGTTTTGGGTATTTAGTCACATACAATTAATCATAAAGTGGCTAAAAGTGTTAATAAGTGTGACCATATGGTGTTTCAAGTGAAGAAACATGTATTTTGTGTGACTATTAATCATCCAATGGCCACATGAATTTTAATGTTTGTGTGGCCTATTCTGACATTTAGTTACACAAAGCATATTTGTTTTGGGTATTTAGTCACATACAATTAACCATTAAGTGGCTAAAAGTGTTAATAAGTATGACCATATGGTTTTTAAAGTGAAGAAACGTGTATTTTGAGTGACTATTGATCATCCAACGGCCACATATTAAGTTATGTAACCATATGTACTGGATTTTGGCTACACTTAAATAATATGTGTGACAAAACATTTAGTGTGACCATATATGGCATTTGGTCACAGTGTTAGTAGTAAATGTGACTTTATAGATTAGCTTTTGCAAGCTAACACAAACTAAACTTTAAACACACATATTAACTTACGTGAACATATGTACTGGATTTTGGCTACACTTAACGAATGTGTGACAAAACATTTAGTGTGACCATATATGGCTTTTGGTCACAGTGTTCAAGTGTGTGACATATATTTGTCGCTGTTTATATGTATATCGTGACTAATGCTTCAACCTTACTTTTCATTTGTCACTCGTTCCAATTTCAGATGTGGCTAAAGAGTTGGCAAAACATATCAGTCACCCTTAAATAATGTGTGACAAAACTTGACTCTATGATTTAGACACACAAAAAATTACTTCATGTGACTAACTCATCAAGGTTACTTATATTTGTCACGCGTTCCAAATTCATATGTGGCTAAATGATCTGAAACAAAATCACCAGATACCTTTAGCCAGAAAATGTTCAATTGTATGACAATACAGTTCTAATGGTCACACAATCAAAATTTTCATGTGTGACTAATTAATAAATGTTGTCAATTTTCGTACCTTCATCCACACAAATATGCGAATGTGTGGCAGTTCCATTTCGATCATGTGTGACCAAATCCCGTTTTTGTACTAGTGTCCCCTAGAGAACAATCAATCCCCCGTGTCTTACCTATACTACACTACAACGATTAGGTACACTGCCTATGAGGATTGTAAAACTTCTTCGGAGGGTCACATCCACCGCATCACCAGTGTAGTACCAGTGGATACCTGATGCAAATCAGGTTGTGATCGATCCCATTAACCCTTTGGGTCGATCGTACAAAATGACATCAAGAAGAAGAAGGTGATTCCGTACGCACAGCTGATGACAGATCGTAGTTGAAGCTTACACCAAGCGGAGAAAAAGGTAAGTCTCTAAACACCCTTATTATGTGTTTAGCTTTAGGTTATATCTCTGATTAGGAGATCTTGGTATTAGGTTTTGGTCTGCATGGCGTTTATGTGTTTATTTTCCAATGTACATGTTTTATACGTCATGCGGGTGGCCACCAAATCCTTACAGCTTTCATGTTTAATCTTAGATACCCTTGTATCCTTATAAATTAGACTCTTTAGGGTTTAGGAAACCCTAATAGATAAACCCTATGTGATCTAAACACGTAAACCCTAAAGCCGATAACAAAAGTGATTAAACCCTAGTTGTTAGCAAAAAACAAAAACCATGAACACATAAATCGACCAAAGCAACATAATCAAAAATTAAAGATTTAATATTCAATTTTTATGATAATCAGTTACTAAGTATCCTAGTTAGATTATGTATGATTAGAGTGACTTTGATATCACTGTAAGGTATTGGTGGTCACTCGCATGGACTATAAAACATGTACATTGGAAAATAAACACATAAAGGCCATACATACCAAACCCTTAATAGAGATCTCTTAATAAGTGATATAACATAATCTAACACGTATAAATGGTGTTTCAGGATTAGTTACTTGATCTCCTTCTTCTTCTTCTTCTTCTTCTTCTTCTTCTTCTTCTTCTTCTTCTTATTGATGCTTGATTCGATCAATTAGGGTTTCTTGGGAAGAATCTCCACGTTAGTTGCGTTAAGTATCCACCAGTATTTCACATGTAGAACTAGGTCTACGAACCTATGCAAGTTGTTGAGTACAAAATCGTGTAAAAGTCGACTAGACTTAGTCAACTTTAGGGAATCGACTAAAGTTGATTAGGGCCGAATCCCTTTAGGGATGACCTAATTATGGAGAGGAGAGTAGGAGGAAATTTGGTTAGGGTTAAGGAGGAAAAAGTGATTTCTATTTTAGGTTGTCTTATATTTATAATAAATTACAGTCAATCCTAATTACACTAATAATTGCACTAAAAGTACCTAGGTAATTATCTATAAGTAATACAAGTTTGACATGAAGTCAAACTCCCCTTTAGAGAGTTGGCTGAATATCCATAACTCTTAGGTTTTGTGGTTTTGCCTTTTATACTAAAATATATTTATCCTAGAAAAAATATATACGCCCTGGATAATTATCGTTCTACCCACGTATGAGAATATTGCCATATTCTCATTTCCTCTTCAATTTCATTTCATTCGCCACTCTTTTCTAATTTTCAGCTTACATGTTCTGTTTAGTTTGCACCGGTGTAACCCATCGACATTTTTATGAGTACTAGTTGTGAAGGACATTGTCGGTTGCACACTAATCATTTCATGTCGTGTAAGGTTGTCGGCGTAAAAACTTGAAAGATGCGGATCATGCCAGGTTGGGGCCCAAGGGGTGAAGCGGTTTCTCCCATAGTCACATAATTCTCTACAAAGGGCACAAATTGCAATCGAGTTCGCGCGTTCTAAAATCTGGTATGATTCAGTCGGGTTCAGGAAAATCAACGATTCAAATTAGGACTTTCCTAACCGTCATTTATATATTATTTTTTAATGTTAATATCTTTATGTGATTTATGACATAATTAATAATCCCAAAAAACTTTAATATGGAAGTGACTGTTAATTAGTATAACTTATGAAATTTTGCTAAGTGGTTATGATTCTTTATAACTCTAATTGCGTATATCATACTAAAGCGATCTCAAACAAACTTACCCCTTTGGAATCGGATAATAGGTACCTAGCGTACCGTGATCTTGATTCTTGACTCCGTACATTGAACGATCTCTGTTCCATGTGACTATGGGTGCTCCACACTCATTTTAGTGTCACAATCACTACAAGAAAAAGTGCCTATAGTGACCAAAATTTAGTGCCAACTTTTTTTTGTCACTATTTAGGTAAAATAGTGACCATAAAGTACATGGACACTAATATTTGGTCATCTATAAATAGTTAGTCACCAAGTTCAAAAGTGGTCACTAATTTCGTCACTATACATATGCGCTATTTTTCGGTATAAAAAAGTGACGAATATTAGTGGTCACTAAATTTTTAAAAAGTTAATGGTGAAAAATGTTGTTTTAAGCTTATATATATGGCTTTATTAGCTTATTTGTGATTCTGCTTTTATTTTATAAGCTGTAATTTTTCTGCTTATTTTGAGACTTGTGGGCTTATATAAGTTTATTATGGTACGATAAACTTATATAAGTTCATAAGTCTTAAAATAAATCAAAAATTGAGGCTTATATAATATAAGTCGAAGTCAAATAAGCTCGTAAGCCCATATATAAGCTTAAACAAACACCCCCACATAGGGGTGAGCATACGACCCGAACGGACTGGACCGACCGAGACCGGACTGGACCGGACCGGTCCGACCACATTCGGTCCGGTCCGCGGTCTCGGCTTTTGGGCTAATTCGGTCCTCGGTCCGGACCAAAACCGACGAATTTGGGCTAATTTGGCCTTGTTGGACCGGACCGACCACATTCGGTCCGGTTTTGCTCTAAGATTTTTGCCGAAATTGGGTCTCGGGTTCGGTCTTGGCCGGTCCAGTCCGGTTTTTGGACCGTGCACACCCCTACCCCACATATAATAAGTGTTATTTTTATATAAGCCAAATAAATTGGGGAAAAATAATTCTTTGACTCAAATAAGCCCATCTTTTTCTTTTAGTAAAAAGTCACGTATGATCCGAACCATATCATTCAAAAAGTTTCATTTCCTGCACTTCCTTTCTCCTCAAAACACACACACAAACACCTTCAACTATATGTAAACAAAACCTAGCTTCATGATCGATCTCAATTCATTCAATTTGATTCATCAAAGGTATAATTATTCTTCTAATTATCGCAGTTAACGCTCGTGGATCTGTAATTAGTTGTTAATTTATGTTTCTTATAGCATTTTGACCTAATTTATGAATTATGGAGTTCGAATGATGTTAACTTGATTAGCTTAAATTTAAGTATTTAGATACAAATAGTGATGGCTACTTACAAATATTAAGCTTGTGTTATTTTGCTGAGAAATTGGGAATGTGAAACAAAACTTGAATAGAAGGTGTTTGATGAAATGCTCAAGTGAAAAAATGAATTTCTTAGTGTAATATGTGAAGTTGAATAGGTCGTTTCAGTTATCCACATATTATGCTCTAAAAAATCAAAACAGTTTGTTATATCGCCTGTAACTAGAATCGACATACTCTTTTAACCTATCTATGTGATATCGCCTTTAACTAGAATCGTTATATCCATAACAGTTTCTAAATGTGATCTAAAAATATGTTCATTCAGTACTGGTTTCTCACACATACAAAATTTCCATGCAAGATGAATGAGGAATTAGGATTTCTAGACTCGTAGTTCTGTAGGGTAGTCCCCATCGAAAGTGTACTGAGCGTGTATGTTACTGCCTGCGACCAAGAGTCTTGTGTCGGGCAATAGGGCTGAAGCGGAATGATACATTTTGGCTATTATTGTTAGGTTAGGATTTGGTTGGCATATGTATGCTTTATAATATAGACTAAACATGATAGTAAGAACATATATATCGAACAAAATATCTTATATTGTGATGTAAATGATTAAACTGTATACAGATTATTGGCACAGTCAAATATTCATGGTAAAATGGCGAAAGGTGCCTTTTTCTGCAATTCTGTGCTGCATCCAGTGCTTCAGAATTGATTTAGTTATGCTAGGTGGTCAGGTGTTATATTTCTTTGTTATGGATCAAAACCGAAGGTGGTTCAGATCTAAAAATTCTACTCACACCAAGTTTCCAAGACGCCAAAATGTATATTTTCATTTGTCACTTGTATGACTGTCCAATTGTTGTTGGAGTTTTCTATGTAGTCTATGCACTGCTGATTTTGTATGTCTGCACATGCTCATTCGTCTATAGTTCTATGCATATATGAAATATATGATCTTGTTAGACATAGCTACACGAGTCATTTTATCTTTTAAAGGGGAATTAGGATGAGAAACCACAACCTCTAAACATTTGTGGCGGTCCTGATACTGTTCTAGCTATTCATTAGATGTGGTAAAATGGGAGAACAAGTTAACAGTTAAAAAAGGATTTTATGGTAAAAAAAATAGTACATATTTTTGTATGGGTCAAAACGTGGGTTGACCCAACAAACCTTCTTTTATAAATGTTACAGCAAAAATGATATCATATTCATAACTTTTTATAAAAAAAATATGCATTAGAAATACGGTACGAGTGACTTTCGACTCGGTTGACTCACTTTCTCAACATATTTTCTGAGACGCAGGAGCCAGAGTTGTTGATCAATGTTAAAGATCATGTTTTAGTTCCTGAGCACCGAGTACTTACAAATGAAGAAAAGAAGACTTTACTGGAACGATACACTGTCAAAGAAACACAGGTCGGTTCTCATATTTGTAAGACAGAAATGCAACTTTCGACTACTCACAAACTTTCATAAAATTTTGTTTGACTTATAATCCATTGTTGATCACTTACTGTAAAGATTCCGCTGTGGATCGTCTTCAGTTCATCAGTCTTCAGAAGGAAACTAGAATCTGTCTAGAAACCACTTGTAGTATCTTATTATCGGTGGTTTGTAATATATTGGATTTCACATACACATGAAACCAAACACAAAGTAGGTGTACAAAGAGTTCTAGAGAGAGAAAGTTAGAGGTTTAGGGAACTTTAGTGAGAGAAAGAAAAGTCTTATTATGAGCTCCAACTCTCTACCTTGGAAGGTAGAGAGTATTTATAGTCTTTACATAAAACGCCACCTAACGGGCTGTGAATCAGGCATACAGTGGGTAAAGACCCGTCCGTCCTCCACGGTGTTACTTAAACTAAATGCTACTTAACTTATCATAATCTACGACTACGAGCTTTCTAATGATGACATATACTTGAGGTGACCGACTCTTTAATAACTGGATTTACTAAATCCTACCAATCTCCCCCTAAGGGAGGTCACCTCAAACATATACTAAAATTACATTGAATACAAACAGATATTACATTAAAAAATTGTTCTTGCATTCTTGATGTAGTACTTTGCTCTGAAGCTCGTAGTCATCGATTCTTATCATTGCATGTTTGGTTAATTCAAGTGGAGGTCTTTTTACTGATCCACGTGATAATAATTGTTGAGCCAGCTTTTGAGATCATCAGCAAACATCAATCTCTGACTCATCCATTGTGGTGTTGGTATTATGTGATATTGTGACATACGGACCGACATGCTCACATTCTGGATCATGATATATTCTCATCAGAGTAGCGGAAGCTTTCGTTGATTCATGATATTGGCAGCAGCGTAGCAGAAGCATGAAGTGAAAATATCAGAGTCATTGAGGCACTAATCATGATTTCTTTTGAGATGAATGTGTTAAGTGAGCATGCGGCTATGGATTGACCGCTTCATTCTGATTAGCTGCAAACGTAGGGCGTACCTGTATACAACAGTTAGCAATAAATCGCACGAAAGTGTCTTTGATCACTTTCGTTGAATTGAGGTACACGGCCCACGGTTCCCCGTTGATCAGTACAAGTACTGCCTGTGATCAGGTATAATTTCGAAGAATTTCCTTGACAGGGTTTCGCAGCTGCTCTAGCTGTTCTCAAACCGGAACGTCTCAAAGAAGACAACACGGAGTAAGTGAACCAGCGAATAGAGATTCACTGATTGATGAAAAGAGATTTAAAAAAAACAATCGTGTATTGCTCAATAGAAATTGTTTTTGCAATACAACGAAGGTTTTAGTGAAAATCAATTATCAATCATAAACACCTTTTGATTCGAAATATTCGTACACGGTCGAATTGCTAAAGAAAAGAGTTTTAAGCACAAAGACCGGTTTTTCAAAGGTATCCGTCAATCCATAACCTGAACCAGGATTGATTCAAATGATTGAATCGCCCCATTGTTTCTGTTCAGTTGTCACATGGTTGATCTATTGAATAGATCTCACATGCCACCTACCAGGAGCTTGTTTGATGTTGGCTCCAGAAGGCTTTCCATCTTCATTTTGAATATGTTTGCATATCACTCGGATGTTCTAGCAATACCACAAGGATAATGCGTAGGACTCAAGATATAATCTCCCTTTCCACATTGTGTGAAACAGAGAGTCTTCATTGAATGTCTCCTAATGAGATTTATGGATGATCTCGTGGCTCTAGACTCAATTTGTGCATATTTGGATCCTGTATCGGAGACTAGGGAGAGGGTCTCCTTCTTCAATATCAACAATCTCTAAGAGAAAGTCGATAGATAATGTCGGTTCCCCGTGAGAATGAAACAAGTCCTTTTAAGAGGAACTTGAGTGGTTTGGGAAGTTGAAGTGCAGTGCGTCACTGGGTCCATGACGTCTTGTCTTCAATACCGATGTTACCTTGGTAACCACCAGTAGCAACTGAATTGAACCCGGTTTCTGCCCTAAGGTTGAATAATTGGAGGGCTATTTGTTTTCACCCTTTTCTCATTCAATTCTTTTTCATTCTTCAACCCCTTCTGTGCTTACCGAGACTTCATAGCTAGAACCTTGTTGGGTTTATTCCAGTACTAGCTCAGACTCAGTCCGCACTCTTCCCATATCTCATTTTTCTCCTTTTTTCAATATACCTAAGGACTTCTACACTATCTAGTGGATTGTCCCTGGGTAGATCCCTCCGGTTCTGGCGGATCATGGGAAAAAATACCTAACCTTATCATCCTTATATCACCATACATAAAGTAAAGTTGGTCGGTCTATTTGGTATTGTTCATCTGCCATTGGAACCAATTGAAAACCATTTGAAAATCAATCCAGATACTTATGATATATTATCAAAGCATTTTGTACCTGAATTGTTTTTGATATTTTTAGAACAAGAGCTCCCCCTCAACATGTGCATCAAGTGTTTGAAATTGTTTTGTACACGGAGGCAAGAGAAAGAATTAACTTCTTTGATTACCATTTTCTAAAAAATATCAACATCACTTCCCTAATCAAATCAAGTAGATAAAGCATTTTAGGGAAGGATGAGGTTTTCATAAGCTTGCTCCTCCTCAATATGTGCATAGATATTTGAAAATGTTTTGCACATATTAGGAAAAGACTGCACATTGAGATAAATTGATCACGTTTCAAATATTTGTGGTTTAAAATAGATGCTCCCCCTCAACATGTGCATGGAAAATTTAAAATCGTTTGGCACATGTGGGAAGGAGAGCTTGTACATCCTTATAAAACCATTTACCGAATTATCAGATTAAATCCAATTTAAATCACAAATTCTCCCCCGATCACAATTATCAAATCATTTGAGATTTGTGATCTCTGTAGATTTAAATTGATTTTGAAAGCTTTTAAGGAGAATTGTGACTTAATTTTGAAAACATTTTAACTAATAAGGATCGGATTTATAGAGTTTAAACTCCATTGAATAAACATGCATGATTATCTTTTGAAAAACAATTTTATGACAAATAACTTTTTGATTTAATTGAAATCATTCTCCCCCTCAATCAATGACATAAGTTGTTGATTGAGAGATAGATATTTTGACAAACTTGTAAGTCCAGATGATTATCAAAAATAGAGTCCGAGTTATTTTTCAAAACAACTAGTTTTCATTAGATAGTAAGAATTAGTTTTAAAGAATCAGAGCAAGGAATTTGAAAACCAAGATAAAGCATGGCTCTGCTCTTTTTTTTTGAAAAGCGGGTTACTGCCTGAAATGACAATAAACCAATGTTTTACTTTCTCCCAAAAATATATATATATATATATATATATATATATATTTTTTTTAAATTTTTTTTTAACATTCGAACAGCATCTAAAGACCCGTGTCATTATTTGAATGACAACACAAAATCCGTAGATGATATCGAACAAGGAAAAACATGATAAGATAACAATATTATTATTATTATTAATTTTTTTATTTTTTATTTATTTATTATTTATTTTTTTTGAAATTTTTCAAGATTTTCTAATTTTTATGGATTTTTGAAAGTTTTATATTTTTCTATTTTGCTTTTTGAGGGTTTTGTAATTTTGTATTTTGCTTTTCGAAATAAATATATACAAGAGATAGATGAAGGAAACCTTTTACTCCTCTTCTTCTTCTTGAAGACGTTTGAGTGGTTCTGGTTGTAGGCTCTTGAGACCCAGTCGTGGAAGGATAAACTCAAAACGTTCTCTAGGAAGGGCTTTGGTGAAGATGTCTGCTAACTGGTATTCAGTCCTCACAAAGTAAAGTTCCACCACACCGTTTTCAACTTGCTCCCTGATGAAATGATGTCGAATGTCGATGTGCTTTGCTCTTGAGTGTTGTACGTTGTTGCATGAGAGAGCAATAGCACTTTTATTATCACAGTACAGAGGGATTTTATTGAATTCAACGCCATAGTCAGATAGTTGGGATCTCATCCATAGGACTTGAGCACAACAAGATGACATGGCTATGTATTCCGCCTCTGTAGAGGAAATAGAAGTACTCATTTGCTTCTTTGAAGACCAACTCACAAGCTTATCACCCAAAAACTGAGCACCTCCAGACGTACTTCGACGAGTATCTTGACATCCTGCATGATCAGCATCTGCATAGGCTGTTAGTGACATACCGGTGTCCTTCGGGTACCAAAGTCCCATATTGATGGTTCCTTGGAGATACCGAAAGTCCCGTTTAACCGCTTCAAGGTGCCTTTTAGTAGGCTTTGCCTGGTATCTGGCACACATGCAAACAGCGAACAAGATGTCTGGTCTACTAGCTGTGAGGTACATCAGGGATCCAATCATACTACGATATTTCGTTTGGTCTATCATGATCCCTGAGTGGTCCTCATCTAGTTTTGTACGTTCAATCATGGGAGTGTCAACAGGGTCACTAGAATCGAATCCAAATTTCTTTAAAATCTCATTTGCATATTTAGATTGATTTATGAAAATGCCTCCGGGACTTTGTGAAATTTGTAATCCCAAGAAAAATGACATTTGTCCCATCATCGACATTTGAAATTTTGAACCCATTTCATTTGAAAAACGGTCACACTCATTGGGGTCAGTCTAGGCAAAGATGATATCATCAACATAAATTTGAACGTGAATTAAATGTTTGCCTGACTTTCTGGTGAACAATGTAGGATCAACTGCTCCTTTGCTGAAACCGGTAGATAGAAGAAACTTTGATAGCGTATCATACCATGCCCTTGGAGCTTGCTTTAACCCGTACAGAGCCTTCTTCAAACGATAGATGTGAGTAGGATACTCTGGATTCACAAAGCCTTCGGGTTGGCTGACGTAGACGACTTCTTTAAGATCTCCGTTCAGAAATGCTGTTTTTACATCCATCTGATAGACTACCATGTTCTTACTGGCAGCATTAGCCAAAAAGATTCTGATTGCCTCGATACGAGCAACAGGAGCAAATGATTCTTCAAAGTCAATACCCTCCTCTTGACGGTATCCTTTAGCAACTAATCGAGCCTTGTTCTTTAGGACATCACCATGCTCATCAAGTTTCACTTTGAAGATCCATTTTAGAGCAATGATTATAGCACAATCTGGAGAAGGTACTAATTCCCATACATCAAGTCGATCAAACTCATGAATTTCTTCTTGCATGGCATTGAACCAGCTGTCTTCATTCATGGCAGTTTTAACATCTTTTGGTTTGATCTTAGAGAGTACAGAGTTGAAGAAGCACCATAAGGCATCGGTTGCAAGTTGTTTCCGTGTTGATACAGGACGAGAGGGATTTCCAATGATGTTGTCTAATGGATGATCGTGAGTCCATTTTCTGAGGTGTTCATGTGGTTGTTGTTGTGGAACTGAAGTAGCAGAGTCGATGTCTCCTGATGAAGATGGTTCTGATGATGATTCAGGAGCAAATATGTTTTCAAATGGAGCATCCTCAGGAGTAGCAAAGGGATTAACTTCATCATTGATGCCAGAAACAGTTCCATGATGTACATTCGAAGATTGATGATTTGTTGATGAGACTGAGTGATCAGCAGTAGGCGCTTCTTGACTTAACGATATTGAGACTGTAGGATTGACTTCATTCTCAGGGATATGAGCAGCCTCTGTTGTGGGAATTGACAGTTCAATAGCACTTGGCTCATAGAGTTCATCAAACATAGGATCAAACAATTTCTTTAAATCATCTTCAGATGGAGGTACATATGGAGTTGCTGGAGAAGAATTTGGTACAAGTGATGAACCAATGGGACTGTTTTGAAGTGCGGGTCCTGAACTGGATTGTCCAGGAGCCATTTGACCGGTCAGCTCATCAAACATAACGTGAATTGTTTCCATGATATCTCGGGTTCTCTTATTGTAGATTCGGTAACCTTTTCTGTTTGGTGCATAGCCTACAAATACTCCAATGTCTGCTTTGGCTCTCAGTTTACCTAAATCTTGACCATCATTAGTTGGAAAACATAAAGCACCGAACACACGAAGGTATGATAGATCAGGTCTTCGATTGTGGACAAGTTCGTATGGAGTCTTTCCATGAGATGTGTGAATTAGAGATCTATTTTGAGTGTAACAAGCAGTGGCAATAGCTTCAGCCCATAGAAACATTGGAACCTTTGAGTAGATCAGCATTGTCCTTGCAGCTTCTACAAGAGTTCGATTTCGTCTTTCAACTACACCGTTCTGTTAAGGAGTTCGAGGAACACTTCTTTGAGGACTGATTCCAACATTTTCATAAAATTCATTGAGTATTTTATTAACAAACTCAGTTCCATTGTCAGTTCGGATGATTCGAACTGTTTTGTTGAGTCTGATCTGAAGTTGTTTAATGAGTTTAATGATGACATTTGGAGTTTCGTCCTTTGTCCTAAAAAACTTAACCCAAGTGAATCGGGAGTAGTCATCAACCACTACTAACACATATCTTTTCCCATTAATAGTTTGCACTCTCATTGGACCGCACATATCCATATGAAGGGTATGAAGAACTTCCATTACAGAGATTGTGGGTTTTGGTTTGTGGGCATATTTCGTGCTTTTTCCCAATTGACAAGCTGAGCAAAGATGATCTTTTTCATATTTTAATCTGGGTAAGCCTCTGACTAGATCCTTTCTAGATAGGTTGTTTATGGTACCAAAGTTCAAGTGATTGAGTCGACGATGCCATAACCAAGACTTTGCTTTAGAAGCCTTTGACAGCAAGCAGATTGGAGAGGACTTCATCATGTCATCGATATAGATGGTGTATAGGTTTGAACCTCGGGTACCTCTTAACAATTCTACACCATCAAGTTCTCTAACGAAACAAGTATGTTTTCTAAAGGGTACTTCTAGATCGGAATCACAGAATTGACCAACAGAGAACAAGTTATGACCAAGACCTTCCACATAATATACCCTGGAAATTACACTTTCACCAACCACATAATCTCCATAACCCATAATAGCTCCAAAATGGTCGTTCCCGAATCTAACTGTCCCGATGAATTTACTCACTGAGTTCATGAGCCGCGATCGGTCGCCAGTCATATGCTTGGAACAGCTTGAGTCCAGGTACCACAGAACGATTTGAACGATCTACAGTTGAACACAGACAAGAATGGATAACTGGATAATTGGGATCCCCATGCAAGAATGGGTTCTATTTGGTTAGTAACAGTGATTGGAACACCCACATCAGAAATAGAAACATTCATATCAGAAATTGAGGTAATAGAATCATTATGAATAGATGCAGTACTAGTGTCCGTATTTGCCCTATTCAAAGTATGTTCACTTCTTAAGGGAATAGTTCTACCAGTAGGCATCCATTTTCTAGTGGGCATTGACTCATTAACCTTATAGCCAAAAGGTATCCATTGATAACCTATCTTACTAAATGTTCTTCCTGTGGGTTTCCACTGTTTTCTAACTCTCTTTCGCCTCTGCCTTTTAGCCTTTTTAACATGATTTTTTGCATTAGCAATATTAACTGGGGGTATGACAGCATTAGACAAAACATTCATACCACATTCATGATTAGAAACAGAATTCAAGCAGACATCATTACAAGGTTTGCAAATAGTATCAGAATTCGAATTAATTACAGTACGCCTATGGCTAATACTAGAATCAACACGATTCGTTTTATTCGACTCAAGATTAAAGTTCCTAGGTTGGTCTTCTACTCTCTTCCAATGCACATTCTTGGCTTGCGAGGTCCTATCATTCCTTGTATTGTCTTGAGACTTTGACCTGCTCGCTTTAATGTCACTGATTACTCCTGTAGAGGGAATGGAAACATTAGTTGGTTTTGCTACTCTTTGCATCTCCTGTTTAGATGTGTTGGGATCTGAACTACATGCAGGCACACTAAGGTTCACTTTCTTAACACAAGAAGTGTTGGGTCTTGAATGGATTTCATGCTTGGCACTAGGCATAGAACACAGAATCAAAGGATTAACTCTCTCACCTAAGGACTTAGGGTATATTGTGATTAAGCATTCTAGAATTTCTTGAGATCGTTTGGCATATAAGCATGCATGCCCAATTGCATTGTCAAGTGGTTTCTCTACCTTATCCTCTTCAACAATCTCACGGAGACATTCTAGACAATCCTTAAGGGATGAGAAATATGTTTGAATAGCAAGTTTGTTGTTCCTGAGATGAGGGGGGACATATTTCACAGACAAAGCATATTTATTACAAGAGTGAACCTTTGATACAGCATTCTCCCCATTGGTCATTGGCATTTTCCCTTTTACCTGGCTCTTTATATTCTCAATTTCCTTTTGCAATGAAGCTATTTGTTCGTTGTTTTTGTTACGAGTGACCTTTATTGATTCAAATAACTCATTGAAATGACGTTTAACCTTTTCATTTTCTTCAAAAAAAACTTTCGTTTTCCTTTTGTAATACATTTACTAAGTTTTGAAGATGAAACGTTTGTGAATTCTGAGAATCTAAAGGAGGAGGCATTTGGGAGCCAGTCACATTGTTCTTTTGACCCTTTAATTGAGAGATTTGGGCTTTCAACTTTCTGATCGTGTTACAATGAGCTTGAATCTGTTCATCACGTTTGTTAATTTGAAAAACTGCATCAAACTCTGGAGCATCTGAGGATGTCTTGATATTTGAAGTTTTGACATTTTCTTTAAGATGTTGATATTTTAGTTGTAAATTAAAATGCTCAACCTCTAGTTTAGAAAAATGTTTAACCAACTTGTCGTGATCATCCAGTTCAGTTTTCTCATTTAGTTTAGAATTAGTCTTTTCAAGCTCAATGACACGATCATGGGAGACTTTCAGGGCAACAGATAATTCATGAAATTGAAAAGCATTAATGGAACAATTTGTAGCAGTGAAAAACACATCTTGAGCAACACATTCAGTAATAAGAGTCTCATTCAATGTATTCAATTTCTTCCTCTCAATCTCATTATATTTTAGTGCTCGCTCATAGTTGCTAACCTCAACTATCATTGCATCAAATTCCTTTTCCATTTCTTTAATGTCTAAATTCATTCCCTTTTTAAGACTTTCAAAATGATCTTTTAGTTGTTTAAAGAAAGGCATGACTTCAGTTAAATAGCATTCTTTTGTTTGCTCAAAACCCCTTTCCCCTTTAGTTATACTAGTGAGTGTGATCCTTTTCTTACAAGTTTTCTCAAAATCAACAAATAGTTGAAAAATAACATATTGACTGATTAAGGTCTTGCTTTTCGTGGCAATAGTCCTAGGTACTAAATGCATTGGTGTATTTGGAGGATACACAGTCGCTGAAGGCATTTTCCTAAAGGGAGGGTTCGTTATAACAAGATTCTCTGCTTTTTGCTTATCTAAATCCTTTTTCCAGAACACTTGTTCAGGTGTTAACAACGTCTGAGGCTTAAACATGTTCAAGGAAATCCAATTCTCCTTCTTGTAATCATGGGGTGTGATATTTATTTTCTTCTCTTTAGGATCATCTAATTTCTTGTTCATCTTTTCCCTAGTGACTTTATCTGATTTCTTATCTTCCTCAGTGCACTCAACGCAACTAGGTTTCTGTCTAGGTTAAAGGATTTCATTGCCATCATAAAGAACCTTATGAGCATTTCTAGCCTTTTTAATGACCTCTGGATTTGGTTCCTCAACAAGGGGAATGCTATGCTTATCGCTTAAGAATATATACTTAGTGATTAAGTGAGCAGTCTAAATGGTATTTCCTTGTACGTACAACTTATTTTCAAGCTTGTTTTTCAAGGTTTTTAGATTAGAAAAATCATTCAAAATTTTTGATTCCTTAGCACTGAATTCTTGCTTAAGCATTTTAACATTTTCTTGAAGTTCTTGTTTTTGCTTAGCAGTTTTAGAAAGCTTTTCTTGTAAGGAGTTTAACTCTTGTTTTAATACTTCTTCTCTAAACCTACTTTTTCTAATAGTTGTACGCATTTGGTCATCCATTTCCTACTCACGGGTGGTCAACTCAAATTTTGCACGTTGTTCATAAATAGCAACACGTTCTTTATAGGCATTCAATTCAGAGATGACAGAATCATCAGGGGAACATGCAGTGAATTCATCAAAAACATAATCATTATTGACTGCAGAAGATGCATCACTTGGTACAATCTCACTTTTACTTTGTTTCACATATTGATCATATGGGACAACATTGATATTACCCATATTTTCAATATCTGACTCAATAAATACAGTTGATTGTACTTCGTTATGTATCTTTTGCTCATCAACTTCATCGTATAATTTTAATACCTCATAAATGAGTTTGTCTTTGGATGGACCAGCTTGTGGTGATGAAGAGACTTTATGAGAGACCATTGGAGAAATGCTAGCCATGAAAATGGTTTGTGCAGTGGGTTCTTCATCAACATCAGAGTCGTATGCATCAGCATCAGCTACTTGAAAGGCATTTTGATGATTATGGCCCATCTCCTGAATTGGTTGCTCATCCACATCTGCATCATATGTCTTAGCATTTCCCTCAGCCAAGAACAACAACTCCTCTTCATCCAAAGCTGCACCATTATCCTGAGCTTGCACAAGCAACATCTTATCCCTGAAGTACTCGGCATTCTGAGGGCGTTTTGGCGATGTGAAGTTCCTTGCAATGTGTCCCTCACCTCCACAATTGTAACATTTGATTGGCTTTGCTTGACCCTGATTTCCATTCCTTCCCCTATTCTGATTTGCAGCATAACCTCTACCAGCTCCACCTCTTGCTTGTTCGTACTGTCGTTCTTGAACTGGCTGCACAATAACCTTCCCATCTCTGACAGTGGCTTGATTGTGTGGATTGGAAGCAGTTCTGAGATTGTTTTTGGTGTGTGGAAGAGAGTTCATGTTTTGACTAATCAGGAGAGCTAGTTGATTAATGAAGTTTCCCACGTGTGCATCAGCATCAGCTTGTTTGAACATAGGATCAGGAATGAGTTTGTGATTACCATTACCCATGGGTATGACTTGTGAGGCTTTGGTTGTGATTCCGATGTTTGAGTAGAAGGCAGTTGAATCATTTGATGAGCTTGTCTCTCCCTGGTTGGTTTTGAACTGATTAAGAATCCTTTTTTCAAACATAGCATGTCTCTCATTCTGAAGGAGGAAGGCATAGAGTTGCTCATAGTTTGTATTCTTCAATCCTTTGGTTAGGTTTACAGAGGTGACAAACTTGTGCCATTCTGGATTCATGTTGTTCACAAACTTTGAGTTCAGCTGAATGTTTGGCATAGTCATTCTGATGTTCCTCATATCATTAACAAGCTTGTGGAATCTCACATAGTACTCATAGACACTCTCATATGGTTTCATCTTGAAGTGTTCAAACTCATCATAGAGTTGTGATTCTCTGTCTTCCATAGTTAATTCAGAACCTGAGAGAAGCATATTGACATTATCCCACACTGCCTTGGCTTCGGTGTTGTGATTGATTAGCTTGTAGATATCTTTTGGAAGACCTTGAAGTACGATGTTAGAAGCCCTGATATCAGCATCGAATCTCTTTTTCTCCTTATCATCGAGCTCATCATATGTCTTTGGTCTATTAATTCCATAGATAATTGTTCCATCTTCAGCTGTATCAATTACGTCTCTAGTAGTCTCAACCCGATACGGTCCTTCATCAATGGATTTGAGAATGTTGACTCCATTTTCCTTTCCAAGACAGTACAATCTGATTCGTTGAGCCCAAGAGTCGTAGTCAGTTCTGTCAAGCATGGGTGGACGAGTATCTGAACCAGCTGCTTGAACATCCTCGGCAATAGTGGAGATGATTGTAGGAACGATGGTAGACATGATGACAGATTGAACGGGATTTTATAACTCTATGATTAAACCGGGAAATAGATTCTTTCACGGGATTTTACTAAATCAAGAGAAAACCGTATTATAGATAGAGTAAGCCAAGTCGCTAAGAAAACCTGAACCAAGTCGCTAAACATCAAGTCGCTAGTAAAATTTTGACAGCAAGTCGCTAAGCACCAAGTCGCTAAGTTGTCAAGTCGCTAAAGAACAACTCGCTAAGCACCAAATCGCTAGCAAAATTTTGAAAGCAAGTCGCTAAGCACCAACTCGCTAAGTTTTCAAGTCGCTAAAGAGCAACTCGCTAAGCACCAACTCGCTAACACCAACTCGCTAACAAACTTAAGTACAAGTCGCTAACTTTCACCAAGTCGCTACCCGTAGTGGAGACTCCACTAAGTGTACTGTTTGTCGGCTTGTCTCAATAGACAAGTCGCTAAGCACCAAGTCGCTACCAAAGTACACTACAACTCGCTACAGTTTTACAAACCAAGTCGCTACCAAGAAATAAAGTCCGTAGCACAAGTCGCTAGCAAGAGAAAACTTTAAAAACACACTTTTCAATCCAAAAACAACCCAACCACGATGATTCAAGCTTACCAAATCAAAACCCAAGCACATACAATGATTCTAAACACAAAACTACACTCAAGTTTCAAACTTTAACACTAGAAATGATCCAAATGATGCAAAAACCACTAAACTTTTTCAAACTCTAAAACCACCTAAAAGTCACTAGAAATCCAAAGATATGTAAGAGAAGATCAAACCATGGCTCTTGATACCATTTGTAATATATTGGATTTCACATACACATCAAACCAAACACAAAGTAGGTGTACAAAGAGTTCTAGAGAGAGAAAGTTAGAGGTTTAGGGAACTTTAGTGAGAGAAAGAAAAGTCTTATTATGAGCTCCAACTCTCTACCTTGGAAGGTAGAGAGTATTTATAGTCTTTACATAAAACGCCACCTAACGGGCTGTGGATCAGGCATACAGTGGGTAAAGACCCGTCCGTCCTCCACGGTGTTACTTAAACTAAATGCTACTTAACTTATCATAATCTACGACTACGAGCTTTCTAATGATGACATATACTTGAGGTGACCGACTCTTTAATAACTGGATTTACTAAATCCTAACATGGTTCCCAAAAATCACCCCAATCACTAGCCCGCTACCAAGTCCACTACCCAATCAACTCTGCTTGGGAAGTCAGACTCTGGGTCTTGGTCAAATGAAACTACCGGTGCCTTTGATACTTTTGAGTTTCCACATTTCTTAAAGGGTCTCCACACAATGCTGAATTTCCTATATAAGAATTGTTTAGGAAGGTATCGAATTGTCGATATGAATTAAATATACTTTGGACGACTTTCAAAATCCTTTGCCTTGATTTGTTTGACATGTTTGACACCTTTATAATCAGTTTTTGAAGGTCACCTATGATTAATAATGTTCACTTGTTTGGGTTCTAATATATGTGTTTCACATGCTGGTTTTTCCAGGCGATATGTGATCGTATTTCCTCCAGGAGTCCTCGATAGGCAATATGAGAAGCTTCTTCAGTGTGACAATAGGCTATTTAGTTTAAGCCAACAGCCTTTTCCGGTTGACAATTACTTGTATTTCAACTACGACCCCAATCATTGCTTAAATTTCTCCAACACGTATGTCAATCATCGACGGATATTTGATGATCATGATCCTAACTCTCCAATGTTAGGTACTTTTAGAATTTCTTGTTTACTTACTAGAGGTACCACTTTTAACCCATTTACTTATATATGGGTGGTTTAAATATTGGTTTATAACCTCAATGGGTCAAACAGGTAAATAAAGAAAATGATATACTGGAAAAAGGGTCAATGGGTCAAACGGGAAAAAGAGCTAAATAAAAAAGTTGAAACATTATATCATAATATTGTTATGAAAAAAAATATATACCATCACATTTTATTTATGAACTATTATAAAAATTGGACAATGTATTGTTTTGGGTGAACCTAAATTTTTACCCATTTTGACCCGTTATCTAACATGCCCATTTTAACACTGACATAAAATAGTGTGATTGATCGTGTATTTTTTCATGATAGTTATGAGGTTCCCATATTCAAATGAAAGATCAAGAGGACACGTAAATGAGAACGAAGAATCATGTCCCACTATGCTATGGGTAAGAATCATGGATCCCAATTTCAGTGACCTCGGCAAAAATTTGGTATCGTATGTGCTAAGAATAGAAATTTGGTATCGGATTGGGAAGTGTAGAAAAAAAATAGAAATAATTTGTTACTGTCTGTTCGAATATTAGGTTATGGTATTGCATGTTCTAGTCCGAAGTTAGGAATAGTTCGGTAATATAACTTTTTCTGTGTACAGCTGGTTCTCCACCAACTAAACCTAAAACCGGAGAGACAAAGCGCCATCCTACTACAAATAGACACAATCAGCAGTCTTCTTCTTCAAACCAGCATGGCTTTTAGCTCTAGAAGTAACAACCAGAGTAATGGTTGGTGCTCTCTTTCTCGTTGCCATCCTCACAACTGCTCACGGATGCAAAAACAAGTCTTCTATTATTATCCCTTGGAAGAAATCTTCAAGCGATAAAGACCATATGGCATTCTATGCTGGTAAGGAGGGCGTTTGGTGTTCTTCTGTTAGAAATAATCAGTGGACGACCGCCACTATGCAAAGACAAAGGTTGCCTGGTGGATTGGGTAAGAACTGAGAACTCTTCTTGCATATAGCACTTAACTTTGTGCATGTGTTGTTGTTCTTGTGTTAGATTACAACTAGCAAAGTGGTACCTCAATTAAAATAGATACAAACCTAATTGGATAGTGTTTGGATGTGCGATTTATAAGTAATAATTGCTAGTTGAGGTACCACTTTGATAGCAAAGGTACCACTTTGATATTCTTTGCCATCTCTAATCTGATCACGCGTATCTACAAACATATATATGTCGCTTACCTTTGTTATAGATTTTACATCACTTTCCTTTTGGCAGGGCAATTGAAGGAAGAGGCTCAAGGAACTGGTTATTGATGCAAAGAAGGAGAATGTAGGAGTTGTACATGTTTTAGTCAATACTATGTTGGATCGAAACTTGTTCCTTTTTGGAACTGTCGACTAGAAAGAGGATCCGCAGAAGAGAGGGTGAATGGACTAATAGATATACAGAATGCCCGTGTTCAACATGCGAATAAAAGGAAAGTCTTTAGCTTATCTTTTTAAACCTAATTTTGCCGATTACATTGTTTCTCTGCATGGTGTGATATGATGTGAAATATTGAGTTCTTAACTGTGTTTCTTGCTTTTGAATAGGTTATTTGCAGACACAGAGATTGATCCGATTCATAATTCTGATACAGGGTAAAAAAGTATATCTGGAATCACTCAAGGAAATGTCGATAGATTATGCAATGGCCAAAGAGCTAGCCATCAAAGGTTTGTATTTTGTTTCTGATATTCTCTTTAAACTTACTACTCTATTCCATACTTAAGTTCGACATTTCAGGTCAAACTGACTACTTTTTAACCTTCTTAGTCGTTAATTCATTCCATAATTTTTTTAAATTTAAAGTAAAGTTCTATAAACAAAAAATCCTATCAGTTTTTTGAAATTGAAAATGTCATAGGTTGGACTTGTAAAGTCAAACATAAGTCTTTCAAAGGAGATGCCGGAAAGGCCTAAAAAGCTGACAAACAATTTAAACTTATCAAAATTGAGTGCAGTCATCTGGAAAGTCACATAATGGACTTCAAAAGTCAAACTTAAGTTTACAGGAGAGCTATTGTTACACTTTACATCAATTCTTTTTACCCATGTCATGTTAATTGTTGACAAAACTTAAAAGGTTCAATAGTTTGACAAATATATGTTGTATGATCAGAACAGTGGTGGATCATACAACATTTTTGATTTTGGTCCTGACGTATCAAGTGAACGAGCTGCAGAGCAAGGAGTTGAAAAGGCTTGGTATGCGTCTGGCAACAATAGTACAGAGACACTATCTGGTGGAAAGCCTTGTAAGGTTCCTTATGGACAAATTACGCAGTAATTGCGATTCTTGTATCTAGTTTTGAATAAAGAAATATAGATTTTGTGGATGTAATGTATTTTGGATTTCTATTTTGAACTAAATTTTTTTGAATTTTAATAATCGTATTGTGATTACAAGCATAATTCTTTTTAATTTTTTTTGCCATATTCTACAAATTGGTGACCACTATATTTTTTGTGATTAATTTTGCTTTAGTGGTCATTATTTTGGTCACTAAGTTGGTCAAATAGTGACCACTATTCTATTTAGTGACGGTAATAGTGACCAAATTCTATGTCACAAATTTTAATGACCACTTTTATGTGGTTACTATTTAGTGACCATATTCATAAGTCATCACTAAAACAGTTCAGTGACCAAATATCCATTGTTAGTGACCACATTCGTGTGGTCACTAAAAGCCCTTTTTCTTGTAGTGAATGGAACTTCGCCAAAGACTCGGGCTAGTACCCTGTATGCTCTAATGGTTTAGAAATGGATCAACAAAAAAAGTATCAGAAGCCAAAATCCGAAATAAAAAACTCTAGGCACATGTCAAAGTACTCAATACCCCGCTTGCATCAGATTTACATCCTAATCCATGCATCTAGGCAAACTCACAAATTGTTTTAACATTTAAACCAAAGAAGAAGGTGACATAAATGTTAATTTCATCCACAGATGCAAAGTTACATGATTTTGAAATTCGACAAAAGGTAGAAAGCAAACAAGTAAGTTGTCAACAAAACATAAAGTAGATGAAAAAAAAAAGAAAAAAAAACAAACTTAGATTTAATTTTTTAACATTCAATGACTGAGTAAAAAATGTCGTATAAAGATACTACACAATATCACTGTCAAGGTCTTTTAAGAGGGAAAGAGGAAAACTATAGGGTCATAAAAAAACCAGACCTTAAAATATATTTTTATGCTAAGCCACCTATTTTCTCTTTCTATCATCAAAAGACTATAAAAATTACACTCAAAAGACATCAGCTTTTACTTCCCTGTCTGCCATTAATTCCCATAAATATAACACATCACATCTCCTGTTTTCACTCTCATCCCTTAAAACCAGACTCACTTTTCAAAACACTCATCATCTTTTTTTTCATCTTTTTAACCTTTAAAAAAAAAATTATCTTCATATTATTACAAATCCTTGAAGGGTTTTGTTCTTCACACTCTTACCTCAACTGGGTCATTTTTAAATTTCAAGAAAGATGATCACTGGTTCTGATCTTTACCATGTTTTCACAGCTGTGGTTCCACTCTATGTAGCCATGATCTTAGCTTATGGTTCAGTCAAATGGTGGAAAATTTTCACACCAGATCAATGTTCTGGTATCAACAGATTTGTAGCTCTTTTTGCTGTTCCATTACTCTCTTTCCACTTCATATCAACCAACAATCCTTACACTATGAACACAAAGTTCATAGCTGCCGATACATTGCAAAAACTAATAGTACTAGTTGTTCTAGCTGTATGGTCAAGAATGAGTGCTAGGGGATCACTTGAATGGTCCATCACTCTATTCTCACTATCCACACTTCCAAACACACTTGTTATGGGGATACCACTTTTAAAAGGAATGTATGGTGATTTTTCAGGGAGTTTAATGGTTCAAATAGTGGTTTTACAATGCATTATCTGGTACACTTTGATGTTGTTTTTGTTTGAGTATAGAGGTGCCAGGTTACTAATAGCTGAACAGTTTCCAGACACTGCTGGTAGTATTATTTCATTTAGAGTTGATTCAGATATCTTGTCATTAGATGGTAAGGAGCCTTTACAAACTGAGGCTGAAGTTGGTGATGATGGTAAGTTGCATGTAACTGTTAGGAAGTCAACTAGTTCACGGTCAGAAGTTTTTTCAAGGTCACATGGTGGGATGAACACTGGTGTATCTTTAACACCTAGAGCTTCAAACTTGACAAATGCTGAAATATACTCTTTGCAGTCATCTAGAAACCCTACTCCAAGAGGGTCTAGTTTTAACCATAGTGATTTTTTTGGGATGGTTAAAAGTGGAAGTGGTGTGAGTCCAAGAAGTTCCAACTTTGGAAATAATGTTGGAGGTGACGAGGAAAGTGGGAATGTTAGGGTTAATGGTAGTCAAGGAGGGTATCCTGGGCCCACTAGTGCCGGAATATTCTCTCCGGTGTCCGGAAAGAGGAAGGGTGGTGGTGGTGGTGGAGATGGTAAAGATCTGCATATGTTTGTTTGGAGCTCAAGTGCTTCACCTGTTTCTGAAGGTGGGATTCATGTGTTTAGAGGTGGTGAATATGGTAATGATCTTGGTGGTGTGCCCCATACTAAAGGTTAGATCTTCGTTTTATTACATCTTTTAACGGTTATTGTGTACATGTAACTAGTTGTTTTTGCACGTCTAATTTTTTATGTACATGTAACTAGTTGTTTTTGTATGTCTAATTTTTTCAGTGTTTTGATGGGTATGAATAACTAAGATACTATTCTATGGTTTATAAGGGTATATTATGAATTTGGGGGTTTCAAGATTTGGGCAAAATTGTGTTTTGGTTTATGGACTAAATATGATTGAACCAAGTGCTAAAAGGGTAACAAAATATTTCGGGGTTTTGTTTTATGTGACTTGTGAACTGGATCAAGATCCTCTCAAGTTGTATAACACAACTTGACTCAAGTTAGACGATTGTGAGCCATTGGTTTTAATTCAATGGCTCAAATCAAAAGAACTTCATTTGATTAAATCCAATGGTTTATAACTCCCTAACTTGAGTCAGGTTGTGTTTCCAACTTGAGAGGATCTCCCTCCTTGTGAACTCAAGCAATTGTTTGTTTGTTTATGTTTTTGATTGTTGCACAAATCATGGCCATGCATGACTACTTCTTTTGGACACATGTTTCACTTAATTCCCTACCTTTGTTGTCACATGTTGCAAAATATTCATTAATTTGGTTCGAATAAGTCAACATATAACTAACTTGGTCAAATTAGCATATGAACTTTAAGGTTGTATTTTAGAATCTACACAAACATGTGGTTAACTTTCTCATATCATAATTAAAGGAATGTGATTTGCACATTTCATTAATTGATTGGGACATTTAAAAGTATTGTATGTTGGTATATATATTTTTAGATCACTTTACTCATATTTACATTTGTAAGATATAAATGTCAAAATGTAATATTTTTGAGTGTTACAATCAATTCATAAAGTGTGCAAATCACCTCCAATAATTAAATCACGTTTGTTTATATAAGATGTTAGTGTACAATGGAAAAGTTTACCATGTGGTTAACTTATGAATTGAGTTGATTTTTATTTTTAGAGTTTCGTATTTGAAGTCAACCTTTCTTGACCTCCTTATCCAAGTATCTACTCAACTTTTGTTTTTTTTTTTCAAGAATTCCAAATTTTTGTTGTTTTACATGAGTTTTGTTTGTTCTGACTCTTGTTTTGTTCTTTTATTTATGTAACAGAATCCCGTAAACATGGGCATCATGTTTCCAACCATTGCACATGTGCCTCTCACTAATTCCATTCCCTTATCATCCCAATGTGGATGCATATTAAAATTAATAAACTTATAAATTACTACCATTCATTGCCTTTATCTTTTTACTTCTGCATACTAAATATTTGATGAATTTGAAACTAGATTATGATGATTTTGGGCGAAATGAGTTCAGTTTTGGAAATCAACCCGGCCAGAATGGAGTTAACCATGAAGCCTCGGTTCTATCTAAACTTGGGTCTAGTTCTACAGCCGAGCTTCGTCCAAAGGTGATCCCTCATGGCGAATCAAAGGCCGCTGCTATGCCGCCTGCTAGTGTCATGACTCGACTCATTTTGATCATGGTGTGGCGCAAGCTTATCCGAAACCCAAACACTTATTCAAGCCTCATTGGCCTTACATGGTCGTTGGTCTCATTCAAGTATATCTCGAATTTATTCATTAGTCTCTTTTAAAGTCGATAATTTTTTTTATTCAAATGGTATACTTATTTATGTTGTTTTTTTTGGTAGATGGCATGTTGAGATGCCTGCAATAGTTGCAAAATCCATAGCAATTCTCTCGGATGCTGGTCTTGGCATGGCCATGTTTAGTCTTGGTAATGTTGACATTTTATACCATTCAAAAAGATGTACCTTGTTAGCATTTTCCATTCTAAAATTGCATATACGTCTTTTGCAGGTTTGTTCATGGCTTTGCAACCTAAAATTATAGCTTGCGGAAACTCAACTGCAGCTTTTGCCATGGTGGTTCGGTTCTTGGCTGGACCCGCGGTCATGTTAGCTGCATCAATGGCTGTTGGATTACAAGGAACATTGCTACATGTTGCCATTGTTCAGGTACAGCTGAAACTTATTTTGACCATTGAAAGTCATTGCGTTGACGTTATTTCAATTAATGAACTTGTGGTTTATATTCAATATTCCAGGCTGCTCTACCTCAAGGAATTGTCCCTTTTGTGTTTGCTAAAGAGTACAATGTACACCCAGATATACTTTCCACTGGGTGAGTCACTTTTATGCATTACTGACTTGTACTTATTAAAGTGTCTGTTTAGCCATTAGCAACAAAATTGTACTCACTGATATGGAAAATGCACTACTTTTATTTGCGTTTTATAAAACAACCAAACATAAATACCCGGAAAGAAGACCGATTCCACTAAAACCTCCGGCAATAATAAGGTCATTTTATAAATTACATAATGTCTACTCTCATGTTTGGAACATGTTTTGTACTAGTGATTAGTGTCTCATGCAATAACATATTGTACATTGGTTTTTCTAGCTAGCACATTTTGATTTGGATATGTACAAGTTTTAAAAGTAACGATCAAATGAGAAATAAAATTAAAATGAGAAGGGTGAGAAAAAGCCATAACCGCATATTTCAGATGCACCTACAAATATAGATGCATCTCTTTTTAAATTTCTCCTCTTCATTTAAAATATGTAGCTCTAATTACACTTCTAATTCTTCTCATTTCAAATTTTTTTCGAACTAGATATTTTCTCCATGTTTTAATTCATGGTTCACATATTTGTTTTGCAGGGTTATTTTTGGTATGTTGATAGCACTACCTATCACACTGGTGTACTACATTGTGCTTGGGCTTATTAAATGAGAAAGCATTTCTTTGACACTCGTCTTATTATTTGAAGGTTTTTGTGGAGGTTCTCTAACAATATGAAATTACCATTTTGTTAACTTAGTGAAAGTAAAAATAGAGGTAATTAGAGAGCAAAAGTAGTATGGTGAGAGAGAAATATGTAATTGGATAACATGACAATGGCAGCAAGTAAATTCAATGTTTGTCTTTCCAATTCTTGAGTGTCTTCTTCCGAGATGATATTGTGATGTTTTTTCATGGGAATTGATACTTTCACTACAATTTTTTTTATGTATGTACCATAATTTACGCATTACAGTTTGTACCATACAATGATGTAATGCATAAATTATGGTGCATGCATTAAAAGATGTAGTGTGAGTATCATGCCTCTTTTTATCTATACTATATAAAATGGAAAAAAGGTCAAAGTGGAAAATGTTGAAAGTTGAATGTTGAAAACATGGTCAATGGAGAGATAAATACATAATGTAATTAATACTTTTATTATAACACCTAATTACTTAAAAGTACAATAATTTATTCACATTGTACAACCAATTAAAAGCACATATACTAAATTAAAAACAACCAATTAATACACCCCTTACTAAAAAGTACAATAAAATTTTCATAACGTACAATTTAAAGAAACTACAACATAATACAAAATATAAAATAATTAAATACACTAATTAATGTTATTGTTTACACCTTAAAATTAAAAGTAAATGTTATTATACACATTATACATATTAATAAAACACGCCAAGCTTTATACAAGCTAAAAAGTTGATGGTACATAAAGTTTTGAAAATCGGACAAGACCGGACCAACGTGTTCAACTGGGAACCGGTGTCACCACCAGTTCGGCTAACCAATGAAAGCCATCCGAAAACGAACCCGAGAGGACCCGTTGAAACCGATACCGGGTTGACCCGGAACGCTTTAAACCCGGCGGGCTGACCCGGTTTAATTTGACTTATTTTCGACCCAACCTATCCGTTTGACTCGGTTTGAATCGACCTTTTTTCTTTATCGGAACGATTCAACCGGTTGAACCACCCCGGTCAAATTGGGTTTCAAATTTGACAAAATTATATGAGAAATGATGAACTAATTGTGGAACCCGTGACAACTTTTTTTTAAGGAGAGACCAAGTAATTGTAGTTTTTTATTTATTTTGCTTTGACACATGTAAATTGTCATTTGTATAATGTTATTTTAAAAAACGTTGCTCTTGCACCACTTAAGGGACTAGCATATATGAATCGTATTTTAAAAGTTAATATATATTGTATAGCCCTTTGTTTAGTATATCAATAATGTTATGTAAGTTTATTAAAATCACAAAAATTAAATAGTATTGTTATCTTTAGCGATAATTATTTGTACCTCAAACAAATAGCTTTGAACAATGCATAAATATCTATGCAAATTGATAGTACAAAATAATCTTATTATGGTGATATCAAACTTGCAAAGTTACAATTTTAAAAGCCACACGCCAAATTATAAACGCTACACATTTAAAAAAAATAGTCATCACTGCCTAAATTACCGACAAAACAAGAAAAAGCGGTCACACATGTTGGCTATACCTCTAAACTACAATATAATATTGCCAACTACATAATACCGTTGCTTTTTGTAATGCTTGAATCTATTATTACTAAAATTCTTAATAACTTAAAACAATCCTATTAGAAAATATACTCCAACACTTAGATCGACTCCACATAATTTTTTTTAAAATATATTTCTGCTGCTATGCAACCACGCATCAAAATTGTAGTTATTCGAAAATGATTCTCTAATGCTACAAATACAGTTTGTTGAAAGAAACTTATGGGTCGTCGGAATTTTGCAGAAAACTAGACATCGTTGCCGCTAGGCGCGGATACTCGTCTAGTATATATATATATATATATATATATATAGAGTTAGGATCAAATAAGAAGAATAATAAAAATAAGAAGGATAGGAAGTAACCACAACCACTCATTCTAGATGCACCTACAAAAATGGATGCATCTTCATTCAAATTTTCCCTCCCATATTAAAATGTGTGGCTAGAATTACTTCTTACCCTTCTTATTTTAATTATTCTTCTTATTGGATCCCTTCCCTATATATATATATATATATATATATATATATATATATATATATATATATATATATATATATATATTTTCACTTTTGGCAGATGTCAAGTACAATGGAATCCCAATGCTCTATAACCATACGTAGGGATCTAAAAAAAAAAGACCGTCTTTCTTTTATAAGTAAATCTTTTAATTGATATTTAGTTACAAAGTAAAAACGACTTTGCTAAAAAATATGGGAATAGATTTGCAAATTTTATTTTTTATTAGAATATTTTTTTTATGCTTCTAAGTAATTGTACAAAATTTAGCTGCTTGAGTGTATCAATCGATAAATTAAGTGTGAAAGTCACTTTCCAAAAATTATAGTCCATACTCCATAGTGATCGTTGGTATATATTTAATATAAACCAAAAACGAGGAGGTGAATTGTATTAGCCGATTATAATAAATCGTTCATTGCTACATATTAGTAGAAACCAAAAAATGACTTGTTCTAAATATAATACCGTCGATAGTTATCTATAACACAATTTCGTGACAAACGAGAAAGTTGGACATTCTACTACCCATAGTGATTCGACATAATTTGAGTGTACAAACAAGAGGAAGTAAACTTGTGTATATGAAAGTGTTCTGCAAACAATAAAAAATAAGACATGTTAAATATTCTATTTTATCTTTAATTGTGTGCCATTGCTTTCATGGGAACACCACCCCTCCCTAACCCTAGCTCCGACGGCCATTGATATGAATAAAAGGTCAAACTGGAAAGTCAACTATATGAAAGTCAAATAACAACTTTTGGCGGGAAAAGTTGTTACAACTCAACCCATCTTCCTTACCACTCTATTGTATAAATATCACTTCTCTTTCATTTTGTATTCATTCAGTCAATTGTAACAGTTAGCATTTCTCTCTCAAATTCCATTGTAACAAATCATTGTAACTACAATTCATATTTCTATAACAAATCCTTGAAATATCATTGTGTTGCTATTATCTTCTTCATTCTTATATAGAATCTGGAAGTATTATCATTGTTCATAACAAATGGTATCAGAGCATAATCCTGCTACCTAACCACCATTAATGGCTGAAAACTGTTACAAATTCAGTTAGTTTGTTGGAAAAAATCTGTTATTCAGTTACATCACCCAAATACTCCGATCTTGATCTTTGATCTTGATTACCACCATACAGACATCAATTCTGGTCATTCTAGACCGTTTGCCCAATCCAAAACACGTTTCTATTCGTTTTGATTCCATTTTCAATTCATACACACGTTAGTTAGGAATTGTATGGTGGATTCACTCTGTGATGTAACTGTCTCTTTTCTTGATATAAACTAACTGAAGTCATGGTTATGGGAACAAGAAACAACACTTTGGAACCACATGTGGATGATAGTATCAAACTTTGGGTAACTGCTCATGTTGATGCAGCTTTGGAAAGAGTTAGAGCTGATATGAGATCTATTGTGACTGAAGCTTTGAATGCTCATAGCAATAGGACTGTGGAAGTGGGGAGATCAGATGGTGAAGGTACAAATAGAGGTCCACAACCACCACAATTCACCAGAATGACTAAGATAGAGTTTCCAAAGTTTGGGGGTCAAAATGTAAGGGAATGGATGTATAAGTGTGAACAGTTCTTTGTGATTGACAATGTGCCAGACCATTATAAGGTACAACTTGTTTCCATTCATCTTTTTGACATTGCTAGTATGTGGCATAGACAATTTGTTCAGATTATGGGTGAAACTGTGACTTAGCCTATGTATAGAACTGCTATTCTTGAAAGATTTGGGAATGCTTTTGATGATCCTATGGCTGATATAAAGAATGTTAGGCATGTAGGCACTATTGAGGAATATCAGAATGCATTTGACAAATTGGTTAGTAGAGTAATTTTGCCTGAAGATCAGCAAATAAGTTTTTACATTGCTGGTTTACAAACTGATGTGGAGTTAGCAGTGAGAATGTTTAAGCCTAGGACTTTAGCAGAAGCATACCAATTGTCTAAAATCCAAGAAGCTATGCTTAAGGTGAATAAGCAGAAGTATAAGCCACCATTGCAACCTACACCTAGATTTGTGACTCATAATCAGAACCACATTCCTCAAACTAGCACAATAGTGAAACAGTTGCCTGCACCAGTCACTACTTTAGCAGCTAAGAGTAGTTTTAACACACCTTATCCCAAAAGACAATTATCACAAAAGGAATTTCAGGAAAGGAGAGCAAAGAATTTGTGCTTTTATTGTGATGAAAAGTATGTTCCAGGGCATAAGTGTAGTGGTCAATTGTTTGCTTTAGAGGTTGTGGTGGACAGAAATGGGACAGAGGAAGATGAGCAATTGTTGTTACCAGATTATTCTGAGCACCAAGTACAGGAAGAAACAGGAGAGTTGATTGAGTTTACACCACAAATCACACCTCAAATTTCCCTTCATGCTTTAACTGGAATTCCTCATTTTCAAACCATGAAAGTTTGTGGTCACATTGGGAAATACAAAATTCATATCCTAGTTGATTCAGGTAGCACACACAATTTCATTGACACCAATACAGCTAAGAATATGGGGTGTAGAATCACTACTACAGTTCCTTTGCAAGTGGATGTGGCAGATGGCAATCATTTGACTAGCACTTCAGTTTGTAGAAATTTTACTTGGAAGTTGCAGGGTGAAACTTTTACAACTGATGCTATGTTAGTTCCTTTGGGGGGCTGTGAAATGGTTCTTGGGGTCCAATGGTTGTCTACTTTAGAAGATATCCTGTGGAACTTCAGAGAATTGAGGATGGCTTTCTACCATGAAGGAAGAAAGGTTACACTTAGAGGCACACAAAAGTCAACTTTGCAGTGGATGGAAGGCAAGAAAATACCAACTGCTACAGCTCAATTGTCCTCAATGGTACTTTGTGTCTATCCAATGGCTGAAATGGCAATGTTGCAGACTACTAATGTGAACCATCAAGATACAACAATCACTCAATTATTGCAGAATTATGAAGATGTGTTTGCTTTACCAACTACCTTACCCCCTATCAGGCATTATGATCACAAGATTGAATTGAAAGAGGGCTCAGTACCAGTTAATGTGAGACCTTACAGACATCCACCTATTCAGAAAGATGCCATAGAAGCCATGGTTAAAGAGTTACTAGATTCAGGGGTAATAAGAGAGAGCCAAAGTTCATTTGCATCACCTGTGGTCATGGTTAAAAAGAAGGATGGGAGCTGGAGAATGTGCATTGATTATAGGAAATTGAATGCTCAAACCATCAAAGATAAATTTCCTATACCAATAATTGAAGAACTGATTGATGAGTTGCAAGGGTCTAAGTATTTCACCAAGTTGGACCTTAGATCAGGATACCACCAAATAAGAATGAGACCAGAGGACATTGCCAAAACAGCTTTTAAGACTCATGAGGGCCATTATGAGTTCTTGGTCATGCCCTTTGGACTTACAAATGCACCTTCCACCTTTCAAGCTTTGATGAATTATGTCTTCAAACAATACTTAAGGAAGTTTGTTCTGGTATTTTTTGATGACATCTTAGTCTACAGCAAGGATTTGCAGAGCCATTATGAACATTTGAGATTGGTCTTGGAAGTATTGAGAAGTCACACTCTTTATGCTAAGCAGTCCAAATGTGTTTTTGCAGCAGAAAGGGTGGAGTATTTGGGTCATGTCATTACTGCTGAAGGAGTTTCCACTGATGAATCCAAAATAGAAGCAATGAAACAGTGGCCACAGCCTACTAACATCAAACAATTGAGGGGTTTTTTAGGTTTAACAGGATATTATAGAAGGTTCATTAAAGGATATGCAGCTCTTAGTCACCCACTCACTCAGTTGTTGAAGAAAAATTCTTTTCAGTGGGAACAAGTAGCTCAAACAGCTTTTGAAACTCTCAAACAAGCAATGATTCAAGCACCTGTGCTTAAGCTACCTAGTTTTGATGAAGAATTTGTGATTGAAACTGATGCTTCAGGAGGAGGTATCGGGGCAGTGCTTCAACAAGGTGGCCATCCTATAGCTTACTTTAGTAAAACTCTATCACCTAGACATCAAACTTTATCCACATATGAAAGGGAATTGTTAGCAGTTATTCAAGCTTTGGATAAATGGAGGGGTTATCTTTTGGGAAGGCATTTCAAGATTAAAACTGACCATTTCAGCTTGAAGTATTTGCTTGATCAGAGAATTACAACTCCTGCCCAAATGAAATGGCTTCCTAAACTAATGGGCTTTGACTATGAGATCATTTACAAGAAGGGTAGTGAAAATTGTGTGGCAGATGCTTTGTCTAGAATTTCTACTAGCAGTCAGTTGTTGCAGATGGTTCTTACCACAGTTACTACTGATTTGCTGGCTAAGATAGAGAATACTTGGACACAAGACCCTAAATTGCAGGCCTTAATTCAAA
>BPTQ01000005.1:175124517-175195076 GCA_019973895.1 Chrysanthemum seticuspe | reverse complement strand
CATGAACCAAAAGAAATTGTACTCAAAACAATAATTGTCACCTTTTACAAGAGAACATGGTGCACTTGCTACAAGTATTATTATCAAAGGTGCATTGGAGTTTGGCTTTTGCTTTGGGTTCGCTAGGTCTCCACAGAAACATGGAAGAACAATTTTTAAATTTACATGTCAAAATAGAAAGGATATGCTGGGCTTGAGGAGTAAAAAAAAAACTAGGTCCAAGATTTAGCAAGGTGTTGAGTTGGATCGAGTTGAACACGCGAGCCCGATAAAGATGAAATGAATTGAATTGGGTAGTGTTGGGCTTAGAGGCCCGACGGGAAATAAAAATATAAAAGTTTAATATATATTTATTTTACGAAATTTTTATTATCGAGGTCGAGGTGAAAAATATTCCGTGACTTGTCGTGTTTAAAGTTTGAAACGAAAGAAAGAAAAATAAAATAAAATAAAATATATAGTCGCGAAAAATCTGTAGGGAAATTTACGAGTGGTGACAAAACTGCTATATACTTTCTACTGGAATTGTAACACTTGTAATATTGACAAATTCAGTGGGAGCAATTGCATTTTATTACTGAAATATCATTCATGTAATGTTGTCAATTTCAGTGGGAGCTACGGGATTTATTTCTTGTTAGTCACCCATATCATTTCAAACTAGCTTTGAAATCATCCATTACTTTCCGAATATGAACAACCATTGCTTAAAGGAAAATTGCATTTTATTTTATAAGATAACACGTTGCCTTCCTACTGTCGCTTCCTGAAGTGTTATCTATAGAATAATAATCCACAATTCTTTATTAAAGGCTATGGTTCTACAACTACTTATGATCTCTATGACATTATCATATTGTTTGAATAATCAATCACATGTTGTTTGTTTTCATAATATGATGTTGTACCTTACACAAGTGGGAGAAATCTGAAAGTGTGTGCAAGGAACAACAATATTATTGGTATCTCTTGACCGCAAGGTAAAGGAAACTAATAATTCTACTAAGACTTAAACACATTAGATGTTTAATGCCCTACTACTAGTAAAATAAGAATTCTACTAGGACTTAAACACATGAGATGTTTATTGCCCTACTACATTCTAATAATGATTATACTAGGACTTGAACACGCTAGATGTTTGTTGCCCTACTACATTCAAATGTCATGATATAGTGTAAAGATACTTCAACATATGAATACATGTTTAGTCAACATAATTATGGTTATATGATAATGATCATAATTCTGAAGTATAAAATTAACTTGAAATTACTATAGAACTCAAGAGTTTGTGTTCATGATTACTTTTGTTTGTATAATTACGCTTACATGTTAAGACATAATTATAAAGTCCTTGAATTATTCAATGACTTATAACATAAAGTATATATATAGTTAATGTGTTATTTCTTCTCGTTAACACATAAACATGAAGCTTTGAATTATTCAAAGACTGATAATGTATTATTGAAATGTTATGTTTTCTTGTTAACACATGAACATATAATCCTTGAACAGTTCTGTCTTCTTGTGAACACGTGAACATAAGGTTCTTGTATTATTCAATGAATATACCTTATAGCGTACTTGGTTCGTAAATACTTTATATGCAATTTGGCTCGACCCAATTGACAAGTATTTGGTCCTAAGAAAATTAAGTTATCTATAGAATTCTATATAGTTTCACAATTCTAATAACTCATAGGATACCACTTCATTATGGTATGTCTAATGTGTTGGATCAAACTTTATTCATATTTTTTGGTTCTTGATAGCTTTAATCTTTCTATACTTCCTAGCTTGAAGATTATAGTTTTGATGTTCTTCCTAGCTTGACGAAATACAAAACTGCAGCTAGAACTTTTGGTTGTAGAGTGATACTAAATTAGAGTTTTTCTATAAACCTTAATTTGAGTTGTTGGAAGGAATTCCATTATGTCTTGATTTAAGTTCTGAATTTGTTAAAATCTTATGAAGCATTTTATTAACAAATCTTGAGATGAGAACTTAAAATGTATTTTGTGATTCTCCATAAAGAACAATTCATTGTTGCTTAAATACTTAGTATTTAGAGAATTGTCTCTACCTACAAAAGTAAGTAGGAGTAGATAAATATCTCAAAGTTTTGAGGACAAAATACTTAACCTTCTAAAATGCACTTATTAATGTCATACTAAGGTTATACATGAAAATGTTAACTAAAGTATTACTCTCATTCATAAATCCGCAAGGATGCCTCATCACCTGAAGTGATATTTTTAATATCAATGCTGAGGGATATAAGTTATGAGATTATTGTAAATCAACTAACTACTAAACATTATCACATCTTGAATCGATACAGTCCTTAAAAGGAAAATCGAGTTTTGAGCTTGATTGTTATTTCGCCTAACAGTTAACCTATGAGGTTGGAATGAGTTTCTTTTGAAGAAAGACTCACAAGGACAAAATTGTATACGTATTAATGTTTGGCATTTTATAAGAAGTTTTTAATCATACTTAAGCAATTGACTGTGATTAAATTTTCTTATATAATACATGCATTAATTATATAAAGATATTTAATTGTCATACATGTGATTTGTATGTTGAATATGACAATTAGATTTTATAACTTTTTCTTTATGATTACCTTTTGCGAGGACGGTGTGTAATCAAAAGAGTTATGAATCTACATAATCTTTATGTAATATACAATTTGAGCAATCCAAGTTTTGGATTGAATCATGCATCTAAGAGCTGAGATCTTGAATTTAATTACAATATGATTCTGATTGAATTAAGATATCTCTTGAGTACATCTGACATTGAGTGGGAGCATTGTGTTTTTCCTTAAAACTTTCATGTTGAAGACATCATTCTATTTAAGCTAGATATTGATCCTTAAGCTTGGAATGAAAACTTCACTTGGAATTTAGGGAATAAAACAAACAACCTTGGAATAAATGTTTATCTGGAATAAACAAATGCGGAAAATTAAGTCTGATACAAATGCAATATATCATTCAAGCAAGTCTTCTATGATATATTTCACTTGGAATAATTTACATGGATGGAAACCTTGTGTTTTTATACTAATGGTTTATCATGTACATATTATATTGTGTATCAGACTAGTTGTTGCTTTTGTACAAGAACAAAATGAACTGACAACAACAATATCTAATTGAGAGAGTTTAGATAATTGTTTTATAAATCTTTAAGAATTTTAAAGCATAATGTTGTATAAGTACAAATGATGCTAGAGGAATATTAACACTAGGGTGAAGGCTGAATATACGTAACGAACTTTCTCAAATTTGCCATTGTACGTAACATACTTATTTTAATCTACGCATACGTAATATACTTTCAAATCTTTACCAATGTACGTAATATTGACAGGTTAGTACTTTAAAAAGTTACAATAATGGTCCCTGCCGTTTGCGTTGGCTTTCACCGTTAGTCCTTTGATATTTTTTCAATTAAAAAAGTTACAGTAATGGTCCATGTGGTTTGCTTTGACTTTCACCGTTAGTCCTTAAACTTTCATCTTTTTCATACACGTTTTTATACACGTTTTTAAACAAGTTTTTACCCACGTTTTTATATACATTTTTTACGCATTTTTATACACTTTTTTATACACAGTTTTATGTAAGTTTTTTTTACACGTTTTTATACACGCTTTTTAAAAATGCTTTTATATACGTTTTTTACACAATTCTATGCTCCTTTTTCACACGTTTTTATACACGTTTTTTCACACGTTTTTATACACGTTTTTTTACACGTTTTTAAACATGTTTTTACACACGTTTTTATATACATTTTTTACGCATTTTTATACACTTTTTTTCACGTTTTTATACACGGTTTTATGTAAGTTTTTTTACACGTTTTTTTACATGTTTTTATACACGTTTTTTACACATTTCTATGCACGTTTTTATATACGGGTGTATATACGTTTTTCACACGTTTTTATGCACGTTTTTTACATGTTTTTATATACGTTTTTTACACAATTCTATGCAAGTTTTTATATACGGGTGTAGTTACGTTTTTCACACGTTTTTTTACATGTTTTTATACACATTTTTTACACAATTTTATACACGTTTTTTACTCGTTTTTATGCACATTTTTATACACGGTTTTTACACAATTATATACACGTTTTTTACTCGTTTTTATGCACATTTTTATACATATTTTTAAAAAGCGTGTGAAAAACGTATATACAACCGTATATAAAAACGTGCATAGAATTGTGTAAAAAACGTATATAAAAACGTTTTTAAATAACGTGTATAAAAACGTGTAAAAAAACTTACATAAAACCGTGTATAAAAACGTGTAAAAAAACTTACATAAAACCGTGTAAAAAAAGTGTATAAAAATGCGTAAAAAATGTATATAAAAACGTGTGTAAAAACATGTTTAAAAACGTGTAAAAAACGTGTATAAAAACGTGTGAAAAACGTGTATAAAAACGTGTGAAAAACGTGCATAGAATTGTGTAAAAAACGTTTATAAAAACGTTTTTAAAAAGCGTGTATAAAAACGTGTAAAAAAACTTACATAAATCCGTGTATAAAAACGTGTAAAAAAGGTGTATAAAAATGCGTAAAAAATGTATATAAAAACTTGTGTAAAACATGTTTAAAAACGTGTATAAAAACGTGTATGAAAAAGGTGAAAGTTTAAGGACTAATGGTGAAAGTCAAAGCAAACCACATGGACCATTACTGTAACTTTTTTAAAGGAAAAAATGTCAAAGGACTAACGGTGAAAGCCAACGCAAACGGCAGGGACCATTATTGTAACTTTTTAAAGTGCTAACCTGTCAATATTACGTACATTGGTAAAGATTTGAAAGTATATTACGAATGCCCAGATTAAAATAAGTATGTTACGTAGATTGGGTAATTTAAGAAAAGTTCGTTACGTGTATTCAGCCTTCACCCTTAATACTAGTTGTAGTAGGATTTCATCTTTTATGATAAATCTGCTAACTAGTTATGCACAACATAGAGCATTGTTGCATTACACATTAATGAATGAGAATACTTTACACTTTTAGAAACTGTAAACATGACTGTCAGTATGTTGTTGACTTTTACTACCTCATGCAAGGTAAGACAACATCTCCATACTATAATTCTTGCAATAGTATGAGCATATGAGATAAGACACTCATCTTATATTTCAAATCACTCACTATATGTGATTTTTGAAATAATTATTCAGAAAGTTTACTCAGATATAACTATTTAGTTTTTTTTTAAAGAAAGGTTGAGAATGTTGGAAACATTAGGGTTCAACTTACTAAATGAGTTTCATGCATATCTGTTGTAGTATTTGGATAATTGGGATTGAAAGACAATTTTTACATTATGATGAATAAAGATACTTGGTATTTGTTATTCATTCATATAATAATTTTTATCCTATATTTGCATGTTTAATCCTTGAATGATTTTATTATTCTAAATATGTCCATTGTCGGTTAACAATATGGGAATATTGTTATGTAAGGCAAATGTGAGTGTTGGTTATATTCTAATGAGAATTCGGATTGTTCCCGCCAAACTCATATGTATTCACTAGAGATGCATATTGGATTCCCCAACTTTCAAACATTTACTTTTGGATCCTTGTCATAAGTAAAACATTGAAAATGGTTTGTTATCTTCGTCCTTAGACTTGAGATGCAAGTAAGTTCTGTTATGTGTGGATATCATTTTTTGTAAGTATACGCAAAATGTTATCTGAACAAGGTAGTTATAAAAGCTATATTTCGGAGTGATGTGAAGCAGCATCCACAACACTTGTAGTCAATAAAGGATTTGTTACTCTACTTGATATGTGCAGAAAGATACCATGGCGCCTCTCCAGATTTAATAAGATAATTGTTCGGCCGAACCCAAAGGGTAATGCAAGATGATACTTGATTACATTTGGTATATCTAATTAAATTCTATAACGAGATTCTAAATGGTTAAACTATATGGAATGATTTGAGATCCATTATCCGTGGTTTAACGATATCTATAACAAAGGATGATTGGTGCAAGACATTAATAACCATGCTACTGAGAAACTTTTATGAAACTATTCTCTCAGACACTTTTAGTTAAAAAAAACAAGTGAGAGCGTTTACTAGGCGTTTCCGTCGTTAGTTTTGTGTGCCATTCGACACACCAACTCCCAAGTGGGAGCTATTGGTTTATGGGAGTTAAAAACACTCGAAACGACTAGAAGTGTGTGAGCCTATGGGGGCACACACGTTAAATACGAGAGTACGTAAAACGAAATTTTATACTTGAATTACATACGACCCGTTCGTATTGACTTGGCCCATTTTATTTGACCCGATCCAAGGCCCATATTGCTGGCCAATGAAGAATGGTTTTGGATCATGTTAAGGTCGGTTTGGATTAGGGAGATTGGATAACTTGGAGCTCAAGTTTTGAGCCTAAGAGAGGCTTAGTATTTGAGCTATATATATAACGTTATAGAGCTCATAAGCTCCTTAATTCTACTATCCCTAACTAACGATTCCTATATCCCTAAACAACTTTCACACAGAAACTATAATCGTATACATGCATGTATTCCATAATAATTATGCACATGGTGACATGCATGATATATGATAACTACCATGCGTATACATGCAATATATAAAAGAATATGCAAATTGTTTCCTATTCTTAATGTTTTCTTTTGTCGGCAATTTATTCCCATGTGGATTCAATTATTTAATTGTGAAAGCAAGACAAAAGAAATTTGTTTTCTGTTATGGTCAAGTTATTGGACAAAGGGCAGATATTTATCAGGTAATATATAAAACTGTTCTCGGACAGTTTGGTTCCCGGACAGAATAATAAGAAGATGTTTTTGGCTTTATTTGTTCGTGGTATTCAAGCAATTCAAGGTGTTGATTGGTTTAAACCTTCTCGACTAGCACTTATCGAACGTACTTGGTTTAAGTGTTTGTGTGTGATATTCATAGAGGTATCTATTTTAGATACTTGAGGTTTTGTATTGGTTTCTTGTTCCGTTAATAGAGATCAATTGCCAAGCAAGGTTAGCTTTTCTTTTATCCTTTTTAATTAATTAATATTGTATTAATTATTTGTTTATTAAATACGTGCTTAACATAATTGCATTAACTAGATCCAATATCCGTTGCGTACTCGTAGAGGTTAATGGTTAATTGGTTCTAAAATCCCAACAGGACATAGTTGCATTTTTCTCAGAACGGGTACTACAGGTGTTAGTCTGTATACTTTTCTGGCCCCAACCACGACCAGCTGCATGATCACTAAGGCCACTTCTGCCCCCACGTACACCTCTACCTCCACGTTGGGATATGTTTGTGTTTGGCTCATCCTGGCCTACAGCTTCTTGAACACATGTATCAGAAGACATGGTTGCATTTTTCTCATAACGGGTACTAGAGGTGTTAGTCTGTATACTTTTCTGACCCCAACCACGGGCAGCTGCATGATCACTAAGGCCACGTCCTCCTCTACCTCCACGCCCAACATTAGTGCGTCCCATAATCACTGTAAAAAAAATGTCAAACAAAAAAGAAATAGAATATTATATGAGAAATGAAAGATGAGGAATAATCAAATCTTAATTAGCCCTCAAACAATCATGTATATATCGACTATCTAGCATAAAAAAACATATAATACATTGACCACATAATGTTCACATATGGCATTCATTCGGCTGAGAAATGTATGTGTTATATACAACCAAAGAGTGTAAAGTTGTATTGTAAAATAATCAGAATAATAAGTTAGATGTACTAGATGACCATATCATATAATTAGTTAAACATATATTGTTTGACTTCAAAAGTCAAATTATCAAAAAGAAATAAGAAGGATAAATTTAGAGTCCTTTTGCAAGTTCTGAATTAATACTTCGGGAAAGGGGGATAATACCCCCGCAAATTTTATTAATAATGAAGACTAATATTCACAAATATACTCATTTGACATGCCAAACTCAGTAAAAACAAAAACAGGACATACCCAGTACGTGCTTTGGGAACAAACTTAACAATGATACTAACATACCCCTACTCAAGCAATACCAACTGAAACCTACCAACTTATAATACTTAAAATACAAATTACTATTCTTATATACAAGTCATCAGCGCCATTATTTTCAAGAGAAGCCCAACACATCATGTCTTCAATATCCATATCCAAAGAAACCAAATTGGCCCTGCTTATTTTAAGCGTCCAACACACTATAAGATCATACCAATCCAACAGCACATACGTAAACCTCCATAACCCAATAACACCACTAACCATAAGACCAATCCAAATTTTATAACTCCTAATAACAAACACCATAATACCATAAACGAAAATAACACCATCCTTTGACTTAACATAATTCCATCCATAAACTATGCTAGCACATACAAGATGAAAATATACCAAATCAAAAGGACCAAGGAATTACTAAATAAGCTAGTGAACACGTCCAATGTAATTTTCATACAACGCAACAATCATGACCCACCCTCAAATCAACAATACTAAAAGACACTAGCAAATTACCAAAATTAACTCTGCCATCCAAACACCCCCTATCATCATGTTGAACTACATTTCTTTAAATAAAAAAACAACTTTTTGAGCTATGCAATACATGAAAATGCATCCCCTTTCAACTCAATTGAATTAATACTTAGTGACAATCTAGTAGAAGAAAATGCTACAAGAAGAATGAAAAATAACAAATAATCAAAAAACTATCTTTTCTACAACCTGCTAAATAATCAAATCAACAATATACCTCAATTTATTACCTTAACCTTATCCTATATCTAATTGAAAGAACCCTAGATTACTAACATAAAATTGGAAAGTAAAAATTACCTAATTAACTATAATCATGCAATCAAACTCAATGAATCAAGCACCCTAACATTAAATTAAAAGGTAAATTGAAACTAATTACCACCATTATCACAAACCCATTATCACATTCTTTATATACGAGTCCTTGGTGATTCATTGAGTTCCCACAATTGCCTAAATGATAACTTACAAGTACTAGTATGTGAAGTTATAGCATATCATTCAATGTATGATATTTTCTCAAATGCTTAACTGCATTAACAATAAAAGCACTTAAGTGGCCATAGACATTTACGTTCAAGAGACCCAAGTTTCCATAACCGACTCACAATACTATTCATGTATCTGTTAATAGCTATGAGACTTTTGACGACGTTATGAAATTTCTTAATAAAGTTTTATGTGAATTTTTGATACTGTATGCGTTTGGCAGTTCATATTTGTGGACTCACTTAAGGTTTAATGTAGCACAAACGTGTATTCAGTATAACTATCAAGGTGTTACAACAGTCTTTAATTCAACTTGCAGATTTATCTCAACTGATGATATTGTATGCTTTGGGCAGTTCAAGTTTGTGGAGTGCGGCTGCAGTGAAACTAGTACCTTTGTTATTGTTCATAAAATGAATATATAAAAAGTCAACCTCCATTTTTAGAAAATGCACAGCCATTCACACTTAAACAATTACATATAACAAATCAATATAAAATTTAAAATGTATCAGTAGCCATTCACTTGACAAATCAAACCATTAAGGATGATAATATCTAAAGTACCAATAGCAAAGTTGGTGCTAAACTACCAGTACCCATGAACTTAAAAGACATGAAAAATCAACATAAAAAAAGCCATTACCAAATGTTTATAACAATCGGTTAGTATTTGATTCACTTTTATTTGGCCTTTATATGCCTTGGGTTCACGAATTAATCCACAAACGGATGTTTCAGGAAACACTCAAGTTTGCCAAGCACAAAACCCATTGACACCTCTTTAAGGATTGTTAATTTGCTACCAAGAATGTGATTCAGGGAACTGAAGTTTTTTTATTTTCTTATGTGTGTGAGACACTTGAGTATATGTTATTAATTATTGAAACACAATGTAATTTTCATACAGCGCAACAATCATGAAACACCCTCAAATCAACAATACTAAAAGACACTAGCAAATTACAAAAATTAACTCTGCCATCCAAACACCCCCTATCATCATGCTGAACCACATTTCTTGAAATAAAAAAACAACTTTTTTAGCTATGCAATACATGAAAAAGCATCCCCTTTCAACTGAACTGAATTAATACTTAGTGACAATCTAGTAGAAGAAAATGCTACAAGAAGAATGAAAAATAACAAATAATCAAGAAACTATCTTTTCTACAACCCGCTAAATAATCAAATCAACAATATACCTCAATTTATTACCTTAAAATTATCCTATATCTAATTGAAAGAACCCTAGATTACTAACATAAAATTGAAAAGTAAAAAATTGCCTAATTAACTATAATCATGCAATCAAACTGATATGAATAAAAGGTCAAACTGGAAAGTCAACTATATGAAAGTCAAATAACAACTTTTGGCGGGAAAAGTTGTTACAACTCAACCCATCTTCCTTACCACTCTATTGTATAAATATCACTTCTCTTTCATTTTGTATTCATTCAGTCAATTGTAACAGTTAGCATTTCTCTCTCAAATTCCATTGTAACAAATCATTGTAACTACAATTCATATTTCTATAACAAATCCTTGAAATATCATTGTGTTGCTATTATCTTCTTCATTCTTATATAGAATCTGGAAGTATTATCATTGTTCATAACAAATGGTATCAGAGCATAATCCTGCTACCTAACCACCATTAATGGCTGAAAACTGTTACAAATTCAGTTAGTTTGTTGGAAAAAATCTGTTATTCAGTTACATCACCCAAATACTCCGATCTTGATCTTTGATCTTGATTACCACCATACAGACATCAATTCTGGTCATTCTAGACCGTTTGCCCAATCCAAAACACGTTTCTATTCGTTTTGATTCCATTTTCAATTCATACACACGTTAGTTAGGAATTGTATGGTGGATTCACTCTGTGATGTAACTGTCTCTTTTCTTGATATAAACTAACTGAAGTCATGGTTATGGGAACAAGAAACAACACTTTGGAACCACATGTGGATGATAGTATCAAACTTTGGGTAACTGCTCATGTTGATGCAGCTTTGGAAAGAGTTAGAGCTGATATGAGATCTATTGTGACTGAAGCTTTGAATGCTCATAGCAATAGGACTGTGGAAGTGGGGAGATCAGATGGTGAAGGTACAAATAGAGGTCCACAACCACCACAATTCACCAGAATGACTAAGATAGAGTTTCCAAAGTTTGGGGGTCAAAATGTAAGGGAATGGATGTATAAGTGTGAACAGTTCTTTGTGATTGACAATGTGCCAGACCATTATAAGGTACAACTTGTTTCCATTCATCTTTTTGACATTGCTAGTATGTGGCATAGACAATTTGTTCAGATTATGGGTGAAACTGTGACTTAGCCTATGTATAGAACTGCTATTCTTGAAAGATTTGGGAATGCTTTTGATGATCCTATGGCTGATATAAAGAATGTTAGGCATGTAGGCACTATTGAGGAATATCAGAATGCATTTGACAAATTGGTTAGTAGAGTAATTTTGCCTGAAGATCAGCAAATAAGTTTTTACATTGCTGGTTTACAAACTGATGTGGAGTTAGCAGTGAGAATGTTTAAGCCTAGGACTTTAGCAGAAGCATACCAATTGTCTAAAATCCAAGAAGCTATGCTTAAGGTGAATAAGCAGAAGTATAAGCCACCATTGCAACCTACACCTAGATTTGTGACTCATAATCAGAACCACATTCCTCAAACTAGCACAATAGTGAAACAGTTGCCTGCACCAGTCACTACTTTAGCAGCTAAGAGTAGTTTTAACACACCTTATCCCAAAAGACAATTATCACAAAAGGAATTTCAGGAAAGGAGAGCAAAGAATTTGTGCTTTTATTGTGATGAAAAGTATGTTCCAGGGCATAAGTGTAGTGGTCAATTGTTTGCTTTAGAGGTTGTGGTGGACAGAAATGGGACAGAGGAAGATGAGCAATTGTTGTTACCAGATTATTCTGAGCACCAAGTACAGGAAGAAACAGGAGAGTTGATTGAGTTTACACCACAAATCACACCTCAAATTTCCCTTCATGCTTTAACTGGAATTCCTCATTTTCAAACCATGAAAGTTTGTGGTCACATTGGGAAATACAAAATTCATATCCTAGTTGATTCAGGTAGCACACACAATTTCATTGACACCAATACAGCTAAGAATATGGGGTGTAGAATCACTACTACAGTTCCTTTGCAAGTGGATGTGGCAGATGGCAATCATTTGACTAGCACTTCAGTTTGTAGAAATTTTACTTGGAAGTTGCAGGGTGAAACTTTTACAACTGATGCTATGTTAGTTCCTTTGGGGGGCTGTGAAATGGTTCTTGGGGTCCAATGGTTGTCTACTTTAGAAGATATCCTGTGGAACTTCAGAGAATTGAGGATGGCTTTCTACCATGAAGGAAGAAAGGTTACACTTAGAGGCACACAAAAGTCAACTTTGCAGTGGATGGAAGGCAAGAAAATACCAACTGCTACAGCTCAATTGTCCTCAATGGTACTTTGTGTCTATCCAATGGCTGAAATGGCAATGTTGCAGACTACTAATGTGAACCATCAAGATACAACAATCACTCAATTATTGCAGAATTATGAAGATGTGTTTGCTTTACCAACTACCTTACCCCCTATCAGGCATTATGATCACAAGATTGAATTGAAAGAGGGCTCAGTACCAGTTAATGTGAGACCTTACAGACATCCACCTATTCAGAAAGATGCCATAGAAGCCATGGTTAAAGAGTTACTAGATTCAGGGGTAATAAGAGAGAGCCAAAGTTCATTTGCATCACCTGTGGTCATGGTTAAAAAGAAGGATGGGAGCTGGAGAATGTGCATTGATTATAGGAAATTGAATGCTCAAACCATCAAAGATAAATTTCCTATACCAATAATTGAAGAACTGATTGATGAGTTGCAAGGGTCTAAGTATTTCACCAAGTTGGACCTTAGATCAGGATACCACCAAATAAGAATGAGACCAGAGGACATTGCCAAAACAGCTTTTAAGACTCATGAGGGCCATTATGAGTTCTTGGTCATGCCCTTTGGACTTACAAATGCACCTTCCACCTTTCAAGCTTTGATGAATTATGTCTTCAAACAATACTTAAGGAAGTTTGTTCTGGTATTTTTTGATGACATCTTAGTCTACAGCAAGGATTTGCAGAGCCATTATGAACATTTGAGATTGGTCTTGGAAGTATTGAGAAGTCACACTCTTTATGCTAAGCAGTCCAAATGTGTTTTTGCAGCAGAAAGGGTGGAGTATTTGGGTCATGTCATTACTGCTGAAGGAGTTTCCACTGATGAATCCAAAATAGAAGCAATGAAACAGTGGCCACAGCCTACTAACATCAAACAATTGAGGGGTTTTTTAGGTTTAACAGGATATTATAGAAGGTTCATTAAAGGATATGCAGCTCTTAGTCACCCACTCACTCAGTTGTTGAAGAAAAATTCTTTTCAGTGGGAACAAGTAGCTCAAACAGCTTTTGAAACTCTCAAACAAGCAATGATTCAAGCACCTGTGCTTAAGCTACCTAGTTTTGATGAAGAATTTGTGATTGAAACTGATGCTTCAGGAGGAGGTATCGGGGCAGTGCTTCAACAAGGTGGCCATCCTATAGCTTACTTTAGTAAAACTCTATCACCTAGACATCAAACTTTATCCACATATGAAAGGGAATTGTTAGCAGTTATTCAAGCTTTGGATAAATGGAGGGGTTATCTTTTGGGAAGGCATTTCAAGATTAAAACTGACCATTTCAGCTTGAAGTATTTGCTTGATCAGAGAATTACAACTCCTGCCCAAATGAAATGGCTTCCTAAACTAATGGGCTTTGACTATGAGATCATTTACAAGAAGGGTAGTGAAAATTGTGTGGCAGATGCTTTGTCTAGAATTTCTACTAGCAGTCAGTTGTTGCAGATGGTTCTTACCACAGTTACTACTGATTTGCTGGCTAAGATAGAGAATACTTGGACACAAGACCCTAAATTGCAGGCCTTAATTCAAAGATTGCAACAAGGGGAAGTTGTGAAACATTATACTTGGTCTAATGGACAAATAAGAAGGAAAGGGAAGCTATTGGTAGGAGAGGATAAGGAGTTAAAACAAGCTCTCTTGGTACATTTTCACAATGACTCAGTGGGTGGCCATTCAGGGAGTACTGCAACTACCAATAGACTTGGTGGCATGTGTTATTGGAAGGGTATGAGGCAAGATGTGAAAACTTTTGTGGCTCTTTGTGATGTTTGTCAAAGAAGTAAACCAGATTTAGCTGCTTATCCAGGATTGCTTCAGCCATTACCAGTTCCTAATCTGATTTGGTCTGAGATTTCCATGGATTTTATAGAAGGCCTACCTATGTCCTATGGTAAATCTGTGATTTTAGTGGTGGTAGACAGGCTCAGCAAATATAGCCACTTTATTGCTCTCAGTCACCCCTTTACAGCAGTACAGGTGGCAAATGTGTTCCTTGACAATGTGTACAAACTTCATGGTCTTCCAAAAGTTATAGTAAGTGACAGAGATAAGATCTTCTTAAGTTTGTTTTGGAAGAACTTGTTCAAGATGCTACATGTTAGCCTGCATTTCTCCACTGCTTATCATCCACAGAGTGATGGACAAACTGAAGTGGTTAATAGATGTTTGGAGACCTACCTCAGATGCATGACTGGGGAGAAGCCTAAGGAATGGTCAAAATGGTTACCTTTGGCTGAATATTGGTACAACACCAACTTCCATACCTCTGTTCAAACAACTCCATATGAGATAGTATATGGTCAACCTCCTGCAAGTCCAATTTCTTATGTACAAGGCCAAAGTAGTGTTGATGCAGTAGACAGAACATTGGGTGCTAGAGAAGCAGCTGTCAACCTTTTGAAGTTCCATTTACATAGAGCCCAACAGAAAATGAAAACCAGTGCTGACAAAAGAAGGACAGACAGAGAATTAGAAGTGGGTCAGTGGGTCTATCTCAAATTACAACCTCATAGACAGGTCACTCTCAGGCAGGCTAAGTACAACAAGCTCATTCCAAAGTACTTTGGTCCTTTTCAGATAATGGCTAGGATTGGGAAGTGGCTTACAAATTATCCCTACCTGCTACTTCTCAAATTCACCCAGTCTTCCACATTTCACAGCTAAAGTTGTTCAAAGGTCCTCTTCCAAATGCTACACCTACACTACCTATTTGTAATCAACAAGGAGAAGTTTTACAAGTTCCACTCAAGGTCTTAGACAGAAGACTTGGGAAGGTCAAAAACAAGGCTGAAGTTTTTGTGTTAATCCAGTGGACTAATGGTTCTGAAGCTGATGCTACTTGGGAACTACACAGTGACATATATAAGAGATTCCCTGAATTCTTAATAGATTCTTGAGGTCAAGAATTTTGTGAAGGGGAGGGTATTGATATGAATAAAAGGTCAAACTGGAAAGTCAACTATATGAAAGTCAAATAACAACTTTTGGCGGGAAAAGTTGTTACAACTCAACCCATCTTCCTTGCCACTCCATTGTATAAATATCACTTCTCTTTCATTTTGTATTCATTCAGTCAATTGTAACAGTTAGCATTTCTCTCTCAAATTCCATTGTAACAAATCATTGTAACTACAATTCATATTTCTATAACAAATCCTTGAAATATCATTGTGTTGCTATTATCTTCTTCATTCTTATATAGAATCTGGAAGTATTATCATTGTTCATAACAAATGGTATCAGAGCATAATCCTGCTACCTAACCACCATTAATGGCTGAAAACTGTTACAAATTCAGTTAGTTTGTTGGAAAAAATCTGTTATTCAGTTACATCACCCAAATACTCTGATCTTGATCTTTGATCTTGATTACCACCATACAGACATCAATTCTGGTCATTCTAGACCGTTTGCCCAATCCAAAACACGTTTCTATTCGTTTTGATTCCATTTTCAATTCATACACACGTTAGTTAGGAATTGTATGGTGGATTCACTCTGTGATGTAACTGTCTCTTTTCTTGATATAAACTAACTGAAGTCATGGTTATGGGAACAAGAAACAACACTTTGGAACCACATGTGGATGATAGTATCAAGCTTTGGGTAACTGCTCATGTTGATGCAGCATTGGAAAGAGTTAGAGCTGATATGAGATCTATTGTGACTGAAGCTTTGAATGCTCATAGCAATAGGACTGTGGAAGTGGGGAGATCAGATGGTGAAGGTACAAGTAGAGGTCCACAACCACCACAATTCACCAGAATGACTAAGATAGAGTTTCCAAAGTTTGGGGGTCAAAATGTAAGGGAATGGATGTATAAGTGTGAACAGTTGTTTGTGATTGACAATGTGCCAGACCATTATAAGGTACAACTTGTTTCCATTCATCTTTTTGACATTGCTAGTATGTGGCATAGACAATTTGTTCAGATTATGGGTGAAACTGTGACTTCGCCTATGTATAGAACTGCTATTCTTGAAAGATTTGGGAATGCTTTTGATGATCCTATGGCTGATATAAAGAATGTTAGGCATGTAGGCACTATTGAGGAATATCAGAATGCATTTGACAAATTGGTTAATAGAGTAATTTTTCCTGAAGATCAGCAAATAAGTTTTTACATTGCTGGTTTACAAACTGATGTGGAGTTAGCAGTGAGAATGTTTAAGCCTAGGACTTTAGCAGAAGCATACCAATTGTCTAAAATCCAAGAAGCTATGCTTAAGGTGAATAAGCAGAAGTATAAGCCACCATTGCTACCTACACCTAGATTTGTGACTCATAATCAGAACCACATTCCTCAAACTAGCACAATAGTGAAACAGTTGCCTGCACCAGTCACTACTTTAGCAGCTAAGAGTAGTTTTAACACACCTTATCCCAAAAGACAATTATCACAAAAGGAATTTCAGGAAAGGAGAGCAAAGAATTTGTGCTTTTATTGTGATGAAAAGTATGTTCCAGGGCATAAGTGTAGTGGTCAATTGTTTGCTTTAGAGGTTGTGGTGGACAGAAATGGGACAGAGGAAGATGAGCAATTGTTGTTACCAGATTATTCTGAGCACCAAGTACAGGAAGAAACAGGAGAGTTGATTGAGTTTACACCACAAATCACACCTCAAATTTCCCTTCATGCTTTAACTGGAATTCCTCATTTTCAAACCATGAAAGTTTGTGGTCACATTGGGAAATACAAAATTCATATCCTAGTTGATTCAGGTAGCACACACAATTTCATTGACACCAATACAGCTAAGAATATGGGGTGTAGAATCACTGCTACAGTTCCTTTGCAAGTGGATGTGGCAGATGGCAATCATTTGACTAGCACTTCAGTTTGTAGAAATTTTACTTGGAAGTTGCAGGGGTTCTTGGGGTCCAATGGTTGTCTACTTTAGAAGATATCCTGTGGAACTTCAGAGAATTGAGGATGGCTTTCTACCATGAAGGAAGAAAGGTTACACTTAGAGGCACACAAAAGTCAACTTTGCAGTGGATGGAAGGCAAGAAAATACCAACTGCTACAGCTCAATTGTCCTCAATGGTACTTTGTGTCTATCCAATGGCTGAAATGGCAATGTTGCAGACTACTAATGTGAACCATCAAGATACAACAATCACTCAATTATTGCAGAATTATGAAGATGTGTTTGCTTTACCAACTACCTTACCCCCTATCAGGCATTATGATCACAAGATTGAATTAAAAGAGGGCTCAGTACCAGTTAATGTGAGACCTTACAGACATCCACCTATTCAGAAAGATGCCATAGAAGCCATGGTTAAAGAGTTACTAGATTCAGGGGTAATAAGAGAGAGCCAGAGTTCATTTGCATCACCTGTGGTCATGGTTAAAAAGAAGGATGGGAGCTGGAGAATGTGCATTGATTATAGGAAATTGAATGCTCAAACCATCAAAGATAAATTTCCTATACCAATAATTGAAGAACTGATTGATGAGTTGCAAGGGTCTAAGTATTTCACCAAGTTGGACCTTAGATTAGGATACCACCAAATAAGAATGAGACCAGAGGACATTGCCAAAACAGCTTTTAAGACTCATGAGGGCCATTATGAGTTCTTGGTCATGCCCTTTGGACTTACAAATGCACCTTCCACCTTTCAAGCTTTGATGAATTATGTCTTCAAACAATACTTAAGGAAGTTTGTTCTGGTATTTTTTGATGACATCTTAGTCTACAGCAAGGATTTGCAGAGCCATTATGAACATTTGAGATTGGTCTTGGAAGTATTGAGAAGTCACACTCTTTATGCTAAGCAGTCCAAATGTGTTTTTGCAGCAGAAAGGGTGGAGTATTTGGGTCATGTCATTACTGCTGAAGGAGTTTCCACTGATGAATCCAAAATAGAAGCAATGAAACAGTGGCCACAGCCTACTAACATCAAACAATTGAGGGGTTTTTTGGGTTTAACAGGATATTATAGAAGGTTCATTAAAGGATATGCAGCTCTTAGTCACCCACTCACTCAGTTGTTGAAGAAAAATTCTTTTCAGTGGGAACAAGTAGCTCAAACAGCTTTTGAAACTCTCAAACAAGCAATGATTCAAGCACCTGTGCTTAAGCTACCTAGTTTTGATGAAGAATTTGTGATTGAAACTGATGCTTCAGGAGGAGGTATTGGGGCAGTGCTTCAACAAGGTGGCCATCCTATAGCTTACTTTAGTAAAACTCTATCACCTAGACATCAAACTTTATCCACATATGAAAGGGAATTGTTAGCAGTTATTCAAGCTTTGGATAAATGGAGGGGTTATCTTTTGGGAAGGCATTTCAAGATTAAAACTGACCATTTCAGCTTGAAGTATTTGCTTGATCAGAGAATTACAACTCCTGCCCAAATGAAATGGCTTCCTAAACTAATGGGCTTTGACTATGAGATCATTTACAAGAAGGGTAGTGAAAATTGTGTGGCAGATGCTTTGTCTAGAATTTCTACTAGCAGTCAGTTGTTGCAGATGGTTCTTACCACAGTTACTACTGATTTGCTGGCTAAGATAGAGAATACTTGGACACAAGACCCTAAATTGCAGGCCTTAATTCAAATATTGCAACAAGGGGAAGTTGTGAAACATTATACTTGGTCTAATGGACAAATAAGAAGGAAAGGGAAGCTATTGGTAGGAGAGGATAAGGAGTTAAAACAAGCTCTCTTGGTACATTTTCACAATGACTCAGTGGGTGGCCATTCAGGGAGTACTGCAACTACCAATAGACTTGGTGGCATGTGTTATTGGAAGGGTATGAGGCAAGATGTGAAAACTTTTGTGGCTCTTTGTGATGTTTGTCAAAGAAGTAAACCAGATTTAGCTGCTTATCCAGGATTGCTTCAGCCATTACCAGTTCCTAATCTGATTTGGTCTGAGATTTCCATGGATTTTATAGAAGGCCTACCTATGTCCTATGGTAAATCTGTGATTTTAGTGGTGGTAGACAGGGTCAGCAAATATAGCCACTTTATTGCTCTCAGTCACCCCTTTACAGCAGTACAGGTGGCAAATGTGTTCCTTGACAATGTGTACAAACTTCATGGTCTTCCAAAAGTTATAGTAAGTGACAGAGATAAGATCTTCTTAAGTTTGTTTTGGAAGAACTTGTTCAAGATGCTACATGTTAGCCTGCATTTCTCCACTGCTTATCATCCACAGAGTGATGGACAAACTGAAGTGGTTAATAGATGTTTGGAGACCTACCTCAGATGCATGACTGGGGAGAAGCCTAAGGAATGGTCAAAATGGTTACCTTTGGCTGAATATTGGTACAACACCAACTTCCATACCTCTGTTCAAACAACTCCATATGAGATAGTATATGGTCAACCTCCTGCAAGTCCAATTTCTTATGTACAAGGCCAAAGTAGTGTTGATGCAGTAGACAGAACATTGGGTGCTAGAGAAGCAGCTGTCAACCTTTTGAAGTTCCATTTACATAGAGCCCAACAGAAAATGAAAACCAGTGCTGACAAAAGAAGGACAGACAGAGAATTAGAAGTGGGTCAGTGGGTCTATCTCAAATTACAACCTCATAGACAGGTCACTCTCAGGCAGGCTAAGTACAACAAGCTCATTCCAAAGTACTTTGGTCCTTTTCAGATAATGGCTAGGATTGGGAAAGTGGCTTACAAATTATCCCTACCTGCTACTTCTCAAATTCACCCAGTCTTCCACATTTCACAGCTAAAGTTGTTCAAAGGTCCTCTTCCAAATGCTACACCTACACTACCTATTTGTAATCAACAAGGAGAAGTTTTACAAGTTCCACTCAAGGTCTTAGACAGAAGACTTGGGAAGGTAAAAAACAAGGCTGAAGTTTTTGTGTTAATCCAGTGGACTAATGGTTCTGAAGCTGATGCTACTTGGGAACTACACAGTGACATAGCTAAGAGATTCCCTGAATTCTTAATAGATTCTTGAGGTCAAGAATTTTGTGAAGGGGTGGGTATTGATATGAATAAAAGGTCAAACTGGAAAGTCAACTATATGAAAGTCAAATAACAACTTTTGGCGGGAAAAGTTGTTACAACTCAACCCATCTTCCTTACCACTCCATTGTATAAATATCACTTCTCTTTCATTTTGTATTCATTCAGTCAATTGTAACAGTTAGCATTTCTCTCTCAAATTCCATTGTAACAAATCATTGTAACTACAATTCATATTTCTATAACAAATCCTTGAAATATCATTGTGTTGCTATTATCTTCTTCATTCTTATATAGAATCTGGAAGTATTATCATTGTTCATAACATAATACTTCCAGATTCTATATAAGAATGAAGAAGATAATAGCAACACAATGATATTTCAAGGATTTGTTATAGAAATATGAATTGTAGTTACAATGATTTGTTACAATGGAATTTGAGAGAGAAATGCTAACTGTTACAATTGACTGAATGAATACAAAATGAAAGAGAAGTGATATTTTATACAATGGAGTGGTAAGGAAGATGGGTTGAGTTGTAACAACTTTTCCCGCCAAAAGTTGTTATTTGACTTTCATATAGTTGACTTTCCAGTTTGACCTTTAATTCATATCAGCCATCCACCTCAAACCACCCTTATCTTGCCATTCCCTTTTCTGTAATTGTGTCTGGGTCTTGTAATTGCAAAGCTTAGTAATATAAAATTTTCATTTGTGGATAGAATTGACCGGCCAACCTAGTGAAACTATGCAATCTGTTTCCTTTTATTTCCTTATTGTTATATATCCTCTAATGTGAACTAGTTTTGAGACTGATTGGAAGACAAAATTATAAATTAAATGTTCTTAGTAGTTATGATGAATTAAGGATGTTTAGCATTTTTGATATCATATCTAGCACCAAGCAACGCTCATAGATCAATCTAACAATGCACGTTACATTTATAAAAATTTCAACAGTTGTAGTTGACAAGAAAACGAATATCACTCAACCTTAAAAGGTGCATGCAAGTAGTTGAGGCTTAAGATTTTCTAGTAATTATTTAAGTTTAAACCTCGCACAACTAACTTTCAACCGCCAATTTCTTTCTGCACATACATCTTTACGAGGCTGAAACTAAAATATCTTTTGAAATACTCTCTAAGTTTGTTAGATATCAAGACGAGCGTAGTGGCTGCCGATTTAATGCGAGTGAACCTGACTCGTGAAGTGTGACACGCGTGAAAAACTTGAACCAAGATCTCTTAAGTGTATCTTGATAGGATACCCAAAGGAAGCGATAGGTTACTACCTCTACTACCTACTGAGCACAAAATGTTTTTTGCTCGAAATGCTAAGTTTTTTGAGAATAGTCTCATCTCACAAAAGGCAGGTGGGAGTAATGTAGAACATGAAGAAATTCAAGAAGATACACATTCTTCTGAAAATACTAGCCAACTTCCTGATTTGGTTGAACATGAAAGTGTTGAACCACAAAGTGAAGTTACTCCCATTCGTAGGTCCGAAAGTAAATATCATGCACCAGATCCAATGTGTTTATACATTGACGCAGAGGAGCATGTGTTAGGGGATCATGGTGAACCCGCTAACTATAAAGCTACATTATCAGATCCTGAATCGGAAAAATGGCTTGAAGCTATGAATGCGGAAATGCAATCCATGAGAGAAAATACTCAACTAGGATTAATAATAACAATGGATAAACGTTGCACAACGGATTTAAACAAAACAATTGTTATTAACAAGGTATTTATACATATAAGCTCGAATTCTACTTGATCATGGTAGAACGTGTTACACCTAACTATAACAAGGCTCAAAGAAACCTTAAGCCTTAGGGCATGAACCGATCTCAAGTGGTGAGGCTGGTGATGTGTTCCTAAAACATGATTAACATATACACAAAACAATGCCTGGGAATCTCTTTATATATAGGAAACTAAATCTTTCCTAATCTTTATCTTTATCTTTTCCAGCATGTCTTCTAGAATCCTCCATCTTTTCTAGAATTACATATTGGCGATCTTGATCCTTTTGTTATCATCAAATCTATAAATCCCAACAATCTTCCCCTATTTGATGATGACAAAACAAACAACTTGAGCACTTGAAGCATCTTGATCTTGTACATCTTCAATTCCCTTTAACTTACTATCTCCATAAACTTGTTTCTTGTTTCCTTTGTAACATCTTCCCCTTTTTGTCATTATCCATTAGGGGACAGTGAAAACAACATTGATCTTTACAACTACAAATCATATATTACACTTCTAATCCAAGCTTTCAAATGTCTCAAATTACCCTTCATAACGCATAATAAGAATAATGAATTCAAGGCAGTAGAAACTTAAACTAGTAGTAGTAATAATGACATAGCAGTAGTAAAAACCTTCCCCTCAAATGGTTAAACACTTTATCATATTCTTCCCCTGAAACCAATCTGTTAACCATTGAAGCAACCATAAGAACTGTACGAATAACTAACCAACAATAGTAATGAATACCATGTAGTACCATCCATGAATGAGCAACACTAATTCTGCATTAGGTTTGAAAAATGACTAACAGTAGTAATCGATACAAAGTAGTAGTAACAATGAAGAACATTTCTAAAAATGGTTGAATAGTAGTAAATTGTTGGGAATTATATTTGAGTTGATTATGACAAAATATGAAAGATGAAGGACTTATGAAGACAATTGATGAAGAAAGAAACACAAGGGATCTACTTGTTAAAAAAGAAATTATTATTTAGTCCCTAGTAGTCAATTGTAACCCTAGACTCTCTAGTATATAAAGAGAGGCAGGGAATTAGATTTATTGTGTGTCAAGATGTGAACACCAAAGGTGTGTGTGTGTGTAACCTAGGCATAAAGCATAAACGCCTAGGGTTAGTTAGAGATGTTTAGTCGATTAGTAGTTTAGAGATGATGACGAAGAACTTTGTTAATAATAACAAATGATGTTTTCTTATTCCGCTGTGCATTATAATTGTTGTTATTATTATCCCCTAGAGCTCATAAACGATCTTCACAATTGGTATCAGAGAAGAAACCCTAAAACCTAGTTAACAAAAACCTAAAGATGTCGACTGAAGCTGTTCCACCACCATCTATCACTTCACTAAGGATACCTATCATCAAGAAGGGAGAGTACGACCTATGGAGCATGAAGATGAGGCAGTACATTGCAATTACAGACCATGCACTGTGGAATGTAATTGTCAATGGTAATGAAGTCGTTCCAGAACCTATTGATATTCCTGGACAACCCAAAGCACCTAAGGCAGTCTTACCAGCAGCAACAATAAGGAATCAAGAGAAGGCACTCAACATACTCTTGTCTGCTATCCCAGATGGTCATCTACTCAAGTTCCATGATGCTAAAGATGCAAAGCAACTCTGGGCTGCTCTCAAGACAAGGTTTGGAGGTAATGATGCTTCCAAGAAGATGCACAGAAATCTGTTGAAGCAGCAATTTGAAACATTCACTGTTGGAGAAAGATAAGGCCTTGATGCTGCTTATGACAGATTTCAAAACCTTCTCAGTATGCTGGAGTTACACAAAGCAGAGGTCTCAGTTGAAGATGCTAATCTTAAGGAGTTTGCCATCGACATCGCATGTGATTGCTACAATGATCAGAGGACAACCTGGTTTGGATGTTATGGACTTTGATGATCTCTATAATCATCTGAAGGTGTATGAGCATGAGATGAATGGTCAAACCAGTTCTAAATCTCACAGTATTGCCTTTTTGTCATCTGAAAAGAGGGGCAGTACTTCCACCAAAAGTACTGCTTCTCCTACTCAAAGTACTATTGCTCAAAGTACTGTTTCCTATTCTACCCCCACCTATGCTCAGCAAGCCCCACCAACAAATACCATGCACTCAGATGAAGTCGTATGCTCTTTCTTTGCACAGCAAGCTTCTTTACCTGTCACTTATGAAGAAGATCTCTCACAGATTGAAGAGGATGCACTTGAAGAAATTGATATCAGGTGGCAAGTTGCTATGATCACTGCAAGGATCAAGAAGTATATGAAGAAGACAGGAAAAAGCATTGACTTCAAACCAAAACAGGGAATTACTTTTGACAAATCCAAAATTGAATGCTTCAATTGTCAAAAGACTGGACACTTTGCAAGGGAATGCAGGTTTGCTAAATATCAAGCAAACAGGATGACTGAGAAACCAAAGCTAGAGCTCAAAGAAATTCCTATTATCGAAACAAAAGCTTTGGTTGCTCAAGAAAGTTTATCAGAGGTTGACTGGAGTGCTGAGTTTGATGAGGAACCAGTAACCTACTGTATGGTATCTGTGGAGGAGTCAGTGGAAGAGTTTGACTGGAGCACAGCCTTTGATGGGGAACCTGAACATGCTGCTTTGGAATCCAGAGATGGTCTAGGAAGCTTTGATTGGAGCATGGAGAGTGAAGATGATCCTGTCTACTTGAAATGGTGGCTACTTCACCAAGTTCACCTCTATCTCTGAGGTATGTTCCAATTGTCATGACTTTTATCAAAAAGTTCTGAATAGTTATGTGATTGAAAGAGATAACTGTATAAGGGCTAGGTATGAGGTAGTTGGTTATCAAATAACCTTAGAGTCAATGGAAGCCAAAATCTTAACACATGAAAATAATGAAATGGCTTGGGCAGAAAAGTATGAACAACAGGATTATAAGTTAAAACTTAGTGAATGGAAGTTAAACTGTAAAATTTCTGAAATTGAGAAACTGACTAAGGAGAGAGATGAATTGTTAGAAAAGTTTGATGCCTGGAAAGAATCTGGTCTTTCTCATGTTACTTATGTTCAAAAACAGAGAAGAGCTTACATTAGAACTGGCCTAGGTTTTGGTATAGACTTTGATAACATAGAAGACCCATCTAGTGATAAGGATGACCTTGATTTAGAGGATATAACCACTAGTGATGATGAACTCTTTAATTATGTAGACACATCTAGTAATGAGGAATCAGTTAGTGACACACCTCCTGAGTTTAAGAAAGATAATGGTTATCATGCAGTCCCTCATCCCACTGGAAATCATCAACCCCCTAGGCCTGATGTTTCTCGTTTTGGTGTAGACAGTCTAGAGTTTAGGAAAAAGCTAATTGGTCAATCTAGGTCTGGACACCCAAAAGAAACTGTTGAAAACCATAAGGATAATGATGTTAAAAATCAAGCAGTACCCTCTACTCAAAGTACTGCTACAGCAGTACCTTTAGGAAAATCTTTTCAAAATAGTACTGCTAAACCTTTTTGGGATAACTTTGCTCAAAACAGTTTTAATCATTCACCTAGAAGGCAAAATAGTTTTGGTCACAGACATAGAGGAAGAAATTTTGGGAGTATGGGTCAAAAATTGTGTTTTGTTTGTTACAGTCCTGATCATCTGATTAAGTGATAAGGTTTTAAAATGTACCTTTTTGAGGGGTCGTTTAAGCCCTTATTTGATCACTTTTGTATCTGTTATTACTTAATATCGTTCTTTTTCACTTTTTAGGTCTCTTGAAGGCAAATTGCAGTAATGACACTTATTTGGACGAAAAGGCGCGGATATACGAAGAAAATGGCCAAAGTCAAGAATCGAGACACTCAAGCTGCTGAAATACAAGGTGACGGCGTCACTGCTTAACTGCGACGCCGTCGGAGCATTTTGTGACGACACAGAATCCAAATCTCTTATTTTCAAGTGACGGTGTCAGGCTTTAAAAGAGTAGGCCGTCGCAACTCAGACGACCTAGATTTAACCCAGACGGCGTCAGAGACTGAAGGGGACGGCGTCACAAGCACAAGGTGACGCCGTCACAAGACTAACGTGGCCAAGACGAAACCCTAATGACGGCGACACGACGGCGTCACAAAACATAAGGTGACGCCGTCGCACATGTAATCTTATATATAGAATCCGAATTTTTCGGTTTTAGTGTGTAGTCTTTTGGAGTAAAAACCTAAACCGAACCAAGGCTGTCTTGTACAGTATTTTAGGGTTCCAAACCCTATCTTACATCAAGATAAGTGGTTTACTTCATTAATTCAATTATGTCTTTGATTATTTGTGTGTATGCTTGCATGTTCTCCATGTCCGGCTAATTTACTTATGTGTTTGCTTAGGGAATATGAAACTTAATTATTAAATATTGATTGGTTGTCTCTTATCTTAATTGATTAATGATCTAGTAATGCGATAGGTCATTCGTTGTGTAATTAATGCTTGATTAATCTTTGTGAACCTTAGGCTATAGCACTTAGAGCGGTTTTAGGCTAAACCATCCAAAGAGGCCTTAGAGTTAGAGTTTATAATCCCTAGTGGGTTTTGTAGACGAGACCCTTTGGTAAGTTCGAAGAGTTAGGGATAAACGCATACCTTACGACTTTAGACACACAACGCGATTAAGAATAAGGACGTGACATTTCAACCACCAATAGGAGATAATTAAGGAGTAATAAAACCTAAGTAAACACATCTTTAAACTATCATACGAGCACACAATAATTAGACATAGACTACATACACCTTAGATTAGATAATTAGATAAGTAGAGTAATCGGTAGCAATACCAACCCCCAAATCCAAACCCCGAGATTCGTACCTTTCCATTTCCTAAAAAAACATAAAAAAGATAAAAAAAAATAATCTTCCTCAACCCCAACCTTAGCGTAGTAACTTCTCACTAGCATTCCTATTCCCCTAGAGAACGAAATCAATACCCGTGGCTTATCCTAATACTACACTACAATGATTAGGTTCACTGCCTAGGGTGTTATAAAACTTGCTCGAAGAAAAGGAAGTTCCTTTGACCCCGAATGACGCGTGTAGCGTTATCATTAAGCACTGTGACTTTCACTCAGAGTACCTAAGCAAATTCCCAAAGAATAGAACTGCCAACCAAAAACCTAGAGAGAATAAACCAGTCTGGACTCATTCAGATAGGGTAAACCATAGCAACTTTTCACATGAATTTAGGTACCCTCACCAGAGAAGACCTTTTTCAAAATCACCAGTACCTTCAATAATTTTCAAAGAACTCAAGCAGTACCTTCTCAAAGTACTGCTAGATTAACAACCAATCAAGGTACTGAAAACACTTTTTGGAATGGAAAGCCTAGGAGATCAAATTATTATCAATCTAGAAGGCGTTACAACTCCAAAAGAGTAGCTAGATCAAGGGACTCTTCACCAGAAGTTAAAACCAAATGGGTTAAGAAGGAAAGTACTGATGGGGAACAAACAGTACTTTCAGCAACTGAAAGTGAAACAAAGTTTTTTGTTAAAGATGATTTTGTGGAAAAAGAAAAGGAGATTTTTGTTGAAAAAGAAAGTTTTGCTGAAAATCCACCACAAGTTTTAAAACAAAAGATAATACTTGATTCTGTCTACAAAAACTGTGAAGGATACATACTCAAGGAATTTGAGTTTGTTACTCCACAAGGGGAACACAAGTCAGTAATGGCTTGGGTTCCTAAAAGACACTAACTTTCTTATCTTTGTGCAGGGCAACCCAGAAGAGGAGCTTAAAGATCATCTAATTGTGGATAGTGGTTGCTCTGGAAGCATGACAGGAGACAAGGAGATTCTGTCAGATTTTAGATCTATTTGTGGAGGAATAGTTGCATTTGGGAATGATCCTAATGGAGGAAGAATCACTGGAAAAGGAACCATCAAAGCAGGGCTTATAGATTTTGAGAATGTTAGATATGTGAAGGAGCTCAAATTCAACCTGTTGTCAGTCTCTCAAATTTGTGATAAAAAGCATCCTGTGTTATTCACTGACACAGAATGTCTCATCCTTTCCCCTGAATTCAAGGCTGTTGATGATAACTTGGTAGTCCTTAGAGTACCAAGAACCAATGATGTGTATAGTCTGGATATGAAGAGTCTTCACTCTTATGGGAGAGCTACATGTTTAGTGGCAAAAGCAACATCTGAAGAAGCACATCAGTGGCATAGACGATTGGGCCATGTAAATTTCAAGAATATCAACAAACTGGTCAAAGGAAATTTAGTTAGAGGTTTACCTTCAAAGAATTACAAGAATGATCACTCATGTTTGGCGTGCAAGAAGGGTAAACAACACAAAGCTTCATGCAAAAAGCTTGAGGAAAGGACTATTAGAGAACCTTTGGAGCTGTTACACATGGATTTGTTTGGACCTGTCTCTGTGGCAAGTTTAAACAAGAAAAAGTACTGCTTAGTTGTGACAGATGATTGTAGTAGATTTAGTTGGGTATTTTTATTGAGATTTAAAGATGATACTTTTGATGCTATTCATAATCTCATAATAGCACTTGAAAACCAATTGAGACTCAAGGTTAGAGGTATTATATGTGATAATGGGACTAAATTCAAGAACAAGCTTATGGATGAATTTTGTGCCAACAAAGGAATCAAGAGGGAGTTCAGCATTGCAAGAACACCACAGCAGAATGGTGTTGCAGAGAGAAAGAATAGGACTTTGATTGAAGCAGCCATAACTATGCTTGCAGATTCATAACTACCTATTCAATTCTGGGCTGAAGCTGTAAGTACTGCTTGCTATGTACTTAACAAAGTATCCGTCACCAAACCACAGATAAAGACACCTTATGAGTTGCTGATGGGCAACAAACCCAACATTCATTTTATGAAGCCTTTTGGTTGCCCTTTAACTATTTTAAATACAATTGATAATCTGGGTAAGTTTGATGACAAGTCAGAATAAGGATATTTATTGGGTTATTGTACCAACAGTAAGGGCTTTAGAGTGTACAACAGAGTCACCAAGAAGGTTCAAGATTGTCTTCATGTTAAATTCTTAGAAGATCAAGAAAATCAGAAGGGTAAAGGTCCTGATTGGATGTTTGATCTTGAAGTTTTGACTCCTTCTATGAACTATGTACTTGTTAGAGAAGAAAATCAACCTGTGCACAATGGAGAAGATTTACAGTATGTTTTTCATGAAGTTCATATTAGACATGATGTTGTTCCTGATGAAGAACCCATACCTGTTGATCCAAAGAAAAGTACTGATGAACCAAAATCCTCACTATCTGCTAAGGATCAAGCTATTCAAGAGGAACTTAATCAGATGCTTTTTCAAGATGTAGTAGCACATTCTTATAATGATGATCAAAGAAGAGCTTATGAAGAAGCAAAGAAAAATAACAAGACTGCAGAGTTCTCTCACAGTACTTTAGGTGACAGTACTTTCGATCAAAGTACTGTTGCACCTAATGACAGTACTTTGGATGATTTAGATGATCCTACCATGCCTGGTTTGGAAGATACTGATGATGAGTATGATGCTGAAGGTATTATCACAAATTCCAATGAAGGTGCTGATTACACAAACGTGGATGATGATTATGAAGTTCCACATACTCCTACCTTAAAAGTTCATAAAGATCATCCTAATGGACAAATCATTGGACCTTCTTCTCATGCAGTGCTTACAAGAAACAAAGCTAAAGGTCTTTCTACACCTCACAATGCTTTACTTAGCTTTGTTTATAAACAAAACAGATTGAATCACAAGGATCACCAGAAATTTCTGTTCACTTGCTTTATCTCTCAAGAAGAACCCAAGAATATAGCTCAAGCATTATCTAAGGAGAGTTGGGTTGAAGCTATGCAAGAAGAACTTCTTCAATTTAAACTTCAAGAAGTTTGGGTACTATGTGATCTACCTGATGGAAAGAAGGTAATTGGTACAAGATGGGTGTTCAGAGTCAAGAGAGATGAAAGAGGGAATGTCATCAAGAACAAGGCAAGGTTAGTAGCTCAAGGCTACAGAAAAGAAGAAGGAGTAAATTATGATGAAGTATTTTCTCCTGTAGCAAGGATTGAAGCAATTTAAATTTTCCTTGCTTTTGCATCCTATATGGGATTTCAGGTTTACCAGATGGATGTCAAGAGTGCCTTTCTCTATGGCACTATTACAGAGGAGGTTTATGTCAAACAACCTCCTGGTTTTGAAGATCCTGTACATCCAAACAAAGTCTACAAGGTGGTTAAGGCTCTTTATGGCCTTCATCAAGCACCTAGAGCTTGGTATGAGAGGCTATCTACTTTCTTATTGCAACATGGTTACAGGAGGGGAGCCATTGACAAGACTTTGTTTATCAAGAGAGACAAGAAGGATATCATGTTAGTTCAAGTATATGTTGATGATATCATATTTGGAGCTACTAAACAGTCCATGGTTAAGGAGTTTGAGCAGCTGATGAAGAAAGAATTTCAAATGAGTTCAATGGGTGAGTTAACCTTCTTTTTGGGACTTCAAGTTAAGCAGTCAAAGGAGGGAATTTTCATAAGTCAAGACAAGTATGTATCTGACATACTTAAGAAGTTTAATTTTGATACTATGAAGCCAGTTACTACACCTATCAAGTCTATCAACTCATTGGGCAAGGATGAAAATGGACAACCTGTTGAAGTCAAATTATACAGATCCATGATTGGATGTCTTATGTATCTCACTGCATCTAGGCCTGATATTATGTTTGCTGTTTTTCTATGTGCAAGATATCAAGTCTCACCAAAAGTCTCTCATATGAATGCAGTGAAACGGATTTTTAGTTATTTGAAACAACAACCTAAGTTGGGGTTGTGGTATCCAAAGGATTCACCTGTTCACTTAGAAGCTTTTTCAGATAGTGATTATGTAGGTGATAACTATGATAGAAGATCAACAACTGGAGGATGCCAATATCTTGGAAGAAGATTAGTCTCATGGCAATGTAAGAAACAGACTATTGCAGCAACATCCTCTACTGAAGCAGAATATGTGGCTGCTGCAAGCTGTTGTGGACAAGTTTTGTGGATGCAGAATCAACTCTTGGACTATGGGTTCAATTTCAAGAATACTCGTATCAACATTGATAATGAGAGTACAATTTGTATTGTGAAGAATCCAGTTTATCATTCCAAGACCAAGCACATTCAGATTAGGCATCACTTTATCAAAGATTGTTATGAGCACAGGCTCATTAATGTGGTTAAGGTTCACACGGATGATAATGTAGCTGATTTACTCACCAAAGGCTTTGATGTTTCAAGATTCAATCACTTGGTGGTGAGCATTGACATGATTAATTACTGAGCTACATTTAAGGGGAGGACTATTTAGTGTAAGTATAGTCCTATGCATTGTTTGAGGGGAGGATATTCATGTTTATTTCAAGTGATTGCTATTGTAAAGACGAAATTGGGAAAGTACTGCTTTTTGGTTTTATGAAAGTACTGCTTGGAAAGTACTGCTTTGGAAAGTACTGCACACGTGGAAAGAACTGTTTGTCTTTTCAAAGTACTGTTCCAACGGTCATATTGAGGGGTAAACTCCACTAATGGTAACTTAGTTATTACGGGCTGTGATTTTTTAAATCCCACCTATAAATAACTACTCTTCGAATTTCCCTCTCATATTGATACCTTATAATCTTTTACATATTTCTCTCTCTTTCACCCATATTATTCATATCACTTTCTGTGTACACATAATCATCAATGGCGAATCGTAATACAGTTTCAAAACACAACATGGTGGCAAATTTAGAAAAGAATGAAGCTAATGTAATCTTTCATGATATCATTGATTTTCTTACTGGGTCGCCGATTAGTTATGCACTTTTAGTGGAACCAGATATCATTGAGCCCTGGATTCAACAATTTTGGGCAACTGCTAGGGTTCATATGGAGAATGATGATTCGTATATTCAAGCTAAAGTTGCTGGGAGAACTGTGAAGATTACTGAAGCCTCTATTCGTGAAGACTTATTGTTTGATGATGAAGAAGGGGCTGTTCGTTTTGATAAGCAGCTGAATTGGGATACATTCAGAGACATTGGGTATGAAGGGTCCTTAACTGAACAAACATTCAAGAAACCCTTATTTTGTCCTCACTGGAAGTATTTCGTTCATGTCTTGCTTCACTGTATTAGGGCTAAAAGTACATCATGGGAGCAATTTGGGTCTAACATAGCATCTGCTATAGTAGGGTTGGCTACAAATCGAATTTTCAACTTTTCAAGGCTAATCTTAGATGGAATGCTCTCACACATCTCACATGGATCAAAATGGTTGATGTATCCAAGGTTTATTCAAGTGTTCCTGAACAAACAACTTGCTGATGTATCAAAGCCTACCGGTCTACTACCTGTTGTGGTGCAACCAGCCAAGATCTTCACTTTTATGGCAAGGAAAAGTGATCTATTCACTGGAAGGCACACTCCATTAACCACTTCTATGATGGAGGTTGTTCAAGCTATCAGAGATGAGGCTGCAGAGGGTGATGACAGAGAAGGTACTGCTTCTACACAGGGTACTGCTTCTCAAAGTGCTGCATCACAAAGTACTGCATCACAAAGTACTACTTCCCAAAGTACTGAAGTTCAAGAAGATGTTGCAGTTTCACCTCCACCATCTCCACAAGTCTCCGTTCATGATTCTTTATCAGTATAACCCTCACCATCTAGAGGAGATGAAGACGCTGTGGTGCATGAGGATCCAATTCTAAACAACTATGCTTTATCAAGGGAATTGACAAGGTTGAAGAAATCTTTTGAAGAACAGGCTATACAGATTCAGAAGTTGAAGCTTAAGTTTAGAAGAATCAAGAACTTTGTCTGGCCATTGGTTCAACATCATCGTCTATGGGTTAAGTCTCAACGAAGGCAAGGAAGGCCAGTTAGGAAGTTTCCAAAGCCAACCAAAGGCAAGAAGGTTCAACAACCATCTTCTGTCCAATTGGGGAGGAATTTAGAAGAAAAGAATTTGAAAGAAGATGCTGTAAAGGAGAATGAACCTCAAGGTACTGAAGAGCATGTCAATATTGAAAGTACTGAGGAAGAAAGGACTGGAGTTCAAGGTACTGAAGATCAAGGTACTGAAGATCAAAGTACTGCTTTTCAAGGAACCTACAGGCAAGAATTTATTACTCCAAGGTTGTTAGATTTTGAAGAGGAAGCTGGTCCTTCAACTGTTATACATGAAGAAGAAGATGGTCCTTCAACTGTCATACCATAAAAGGAAGCTGATACACCCAAACCTATACACACTACAAGTGATGACAAAACCATTGCTGAGATCTTGCATGATTTATCAAAGCCAAGGGGTGTTAGTATTCCAGGAGTTACAGAAGAACAATCAAGAGCTTCTCAACCTACTATAGATCCTAAGGATAAAGGAAAAGGTAAGTTGGTAGAAACAAAGAAGAAAAAGAAACCTTCTTTAGCACAGATAAGAGCTGCTCAAGTTGCTATGAATGAGGAAGCAGCTAGAAATATACAAGCTGAGTTGAATGCTGAAGTTGCTAATGAAGAAGCTATGAATGAAGAAGCAGCTAGGAAATTACAAGAAGAATTGAATGCTGAAACTGCTATACCATCTCCTATTTCTGTTTCTTCTCTACCAAGAAGACCAAATCTTGCTAAACAAAGGAATGCAATGATGGCCTATTTGAAAGGTCAAGGATATACTGGATTGCAGAAGTTGAATTATGTTAATATGAAATAGTTATATGAAGCTGTTAGAGAGTCTTATAAGAAGAGTGTTGAGAATATCAAAGATTATAAAGATGATGATGTTCAGAAAAAAGATGATAAGAAAGGAAGCTTAAAAAAAAAGAAAAACTGAAGTTAAAGATTCACAGTCATCAAAGAAGATTGAGTTAAGATCTGAGACAGATGATGAATTAAGGAATTACTTAAGAGTAGTAGAATTTGAGTATTCTAAAGATGATGCTGAAATGAAGATGAATAAATCTCCAATAACTACTTTTGAAGTCGTAGAATCCAAGGGTGGAAATTATCTGATGTTTCGTAGAGAAGATGAAAGCTTCAGAGTGTTCAGTATGCTATGGGATTTATTGCACATAATGGATAGGGTGGGTTTATTTCATTTATATCATTTGGTGCGAGATTATTTTCAACACAATCCATCAGAAGGAGTTGGTTTAATCTTACTTGGAGATCTCATAACTATTTGGGAAACTGAAGAACAAAGCACTGCTGAGATTTGGAAGAACCAAGAAGATTGGGAGATTATCAACTGGAGATTCTTTGAAGAATCTGGAGTACATGTTCTAGAGCTAGAAGATGGAACTATGATTCATATGTTAGCAGACAAAAGATATCCACTTACATCAAATCTTATGAGGAGAATGCTAGAGCATGGAATGGAAGTTGAAGAAGATAATGAAACTGCTCTTATGGTCATCAAATTGTTTATCAGATGGACTACTATTGCTGATGATGATGAATAACTGGTATGAATCTTAATTGAATAAATTATTTTTGAAAAATCAATACTTTATTCAAAGTACTGCTGATCAAACAGTACTTTCATCAAAGTACTGCTTGCAGCTTTAAACCAGTTAATGATTTTGGAAAACTTTTGTTAAGTGACAAATATTTTGAAACAAAGGTTAAAAGAAATAAATGGTTTTTGAGATGGTAACATCAATAGGTTATCAATCCACCATGGTTACAAAAGGATTGGCTAATCCATGAGCAAACGGCTCTGGTAAAGATATCTCAAATCCATTTTTAGTTGACAACTTGCTAATAATTTGTATGGTAATCAACTCACCATATCAGTAAATGTGAAGAGTTGGCTAGCCTACAAGAAAATGGCTTGTGGTAAAGGCTGTGGAAAAACCATTATTTGGTAATTAGTTCACCATAGATGAAAGAACTAACTAGTCCAAAAAGGGTACAACTTTTGGTAAAGACAAATCAAATCTGTTGATAGCTGATGATTTGCTAAAAATCATATGGTTATCAATGTACCATGGTCTTACACACCAAAACATTTGGCTACTCCAGAGTTAATGGCTTTGGTAAAGAGACATCAAAATCCATTAAATTTTCAATGATTCACCTCTCACAGGAGTTTACACACCTGGAAGTGATGAGAATAGACTGCAACTTAAACTAAATTAATGTACAAATTGTCATATGCTGCCGTGTTGCTGAAAAGATGGAGCTTGCTGAATGATGCTGTAAAGAATTATTTCTAAAGGATACTTTGATAATGCTGATATGAGCACAGAGACTACAAAGATATAATCTAAAGACAAAGACACAATCTTTCCTTGAAGATGGAGAAGTTAAAGATAAATTCACAAAGGAACTTGAAGTCAAGCAAGTAGAATTCAAGTTAGGGGAGGATTGTTGGGATATGAAAGTGCTGAAGAATGACAAAGTACTGGAAAAGTCAAAGTACTGCTAAAGAAAAAGTCAAAGTACTGCTGTCGAAGTCAAAGTACTGCAAAGCTAAAGAATTGTTATATCTGTTTATGGAAAGCTTTGTAACTTTAGAATATTATTTGTTTAGATTACTTGTCGTACAAGGTTACAAATTGTAAACCGACTAGGGTTATCCTTGAGCCTATAAAAGGACCCCTAGATTGGCATTAGAGGTACGCGCATTATTAGAGTTTTAGAAAGTTCGATATTATTAGTGTTGTTTAAGAGTCTGCATAACAAGCAGATTTAGAGTTATTAATAAAATCGTTAAAAGTTAAAAGTTATATTCTTCTTAGCTTTGTTAAGTAAATTTCGCATACTTAATAGAGTTTGCTCAGTGTTTCATTGTTAATAACTTAGGATTTATCTGAGGTTATTAAACCTTAACAAGCTATTTAAGTTAGTTTGGTTAGAGTACATCGATCCATCAATTGGTATCAGAGCGGGGAGCTCTTGATATAGGGATCTACAAGGTTTTTCGAAGAAGAAGGAAGAAAAATTCGAATTCAGAAAATTTTCGTAATGTTTATGCAGGACTGTTTTCAGGAGGCGATAACGTTTTCGTTAACCGTTGGATCGGGACGAAATTTTAGGTGGACATTCTCTATATGACAATCTAACTTTTCACCGAAAGGATCGTCGATCTGAGATCTCAATAAAAAGTTATACTATGTCGAAGTTGGCTGCTGAAGGAAGTTTTTCAAAATCGAATTTTTTAGGTTTTTAGTGTTTTCATTCGTTTGAGTATACATTAAAGGGTACTATCAAACCCTAATTCAATGAGCTTTTAATGATCACTATTTTTAGAGTATGGTTTGCTTGTTTGTGGTTGTCGAAACCCTAAATTGCTCAAAGTACTGCTTATGGTTTCAAAGTACTGCTGAATCTGGTTGAGAAGCAGATTATTGATCGTGACTTGAACAAGGGTTTGGATAATTGGATTCTTGTTATGTGATTTGAAAAAGTAAGCTGCATGATCTAGGGTTTGCTCAATATGGTTGTTACAGTAGCTATGATATTATGCTCGTTTTGATGCTACTAACCCTAAGTCACCACTTCATGATTTTCCTATTCTACTGATTATTTTCCTAATGGAAGTTGGTTATTATGAATTTAACTGAATGATCTAATCCCTTTTACAATGGAAACAACTTTGAATCTTCAAAGGTTATCATTTTTAGGGTTTCTTGAATACTTTGCTGCTATTGTCTATCAAGTTGTTTGGTTTTCGGTTGGAAGATCGAGCTTGGGTTGTAGTTTCTGCACTACTGGACATCGCTATCTATTGCTAGTGTTCTTCGTACTGCTACCAGATGTTGACTATGTACTGCTACTTGTATTGGTAAGCAGTTACTATTGCTTTTGAAATTTAATAATACTGATATGAATGTCTCTAGTTGCATGACATTGTTGACTGTTAGTGATTGGTTGACAAAGGTCACATGGGACGGTGAGTTTAAGATATCATGAATTATTTGAACCATTGGATTACAATGCATGATCAATGTCCAAAACTAATAATTTTTCTTGATCGTTGGATATGAGAGCTTATTTGTGGATCATTATTTGAAACTCTAAATTATGTTGTGAAATCTGAGTTTAGCTAATCAGTAGGTTTGCGAGAAAGTGCAAGATAGGGTTCACAGTTTGTACTGCTCTTTCACACTAGCTACCGGTGGTCCACACAAAGTTTGCGATGTTTATTGATTGATCACAAGTGATAATAGGGCGATGAAGTGCATGGTTTCTATTGGCTTGATTGGTGATGGAGGTTATAAGGATTGGTCGGTGACATTGTATCTCGACTGTTGGAATGTGGCAAAGCATGTTTTTGATTATGTATCATGGGACGATATGGTACTGTTACTTGTTAGATAATTGCTACTTATGTTACATGGGAAGTAGCTAAAGAGGTGATCACATGGTTGTCAAGGAAGCTGCTCATGTGGTTGCTAAGGATGTTCATTGGTCTAGTTTTTATTTGGACGGTGGGAGCAAGAGCAGCTGTCATATATATATGATTGAATGGTTGGTCACTCTTAGCAAAGGATCATGCACATGATTGAGATTCGCATATCTAAGTTCAATACGAATGAGTTGAGGTTATTAAGTAGGTTTGCATGGATTGATGTTATAATGGTTCGGTGCTTCGTATTATGGTTATGAATTGGACGGTTAAGCATTATCAGAGATATTAGTTATTCATTTGATCATGGGATGTAGACGCAAGGAGATAATGGCAAGGATCTTGATTGGTGACGTTTTATCATGGGTTGTAGTTTTTTCATTGATATGTCACATGGGTCATTGGCTGACTTGGTTTTTACTTATCATCCTCATATCTCATTGGTCAAAATCTTATAATGGGTCGGAGGTACATTATTTTAAAGTCAGTAATATGTAATTGATATAAAGTTGCATGTAGTTTGAAGGACATGGGATTACTGATTGATGCTACTATGGCTTATTATTATGGGATATTTTTGGATTTGGTTATTGGATACACACACTTAAGTTTGGATTTGAGGGAAAGTTGTTCAAAATTTGGTTTTGGCTTGATTATCGGACAACACATGTATGATGTTTTGGATTTTGAGTTTTCGGTTGTGACCTGATGTTTATGAATCAGGTTCAAGATAAAGAACTAATTTTCATGTTACTACTGATTGGTTTCAAATGCGATTGTAGTCATCTTTTTTAGTATTTTGGGTGGTACTATGTTCTTCATGGCTGGAACTACAACGTATTTGTGATCATGGTGGTTAGTTATTCGACAAGTTCTTATGGTTATTTACATGCATCATTCGAGGGGAAGATTTTTACTACTACTTGTTGGTATTTGTACTATTGGTTCAAATTTCTTTTGCCTTAATTTCATTTTTATTTGCGGAAAACTTCATGGAGGGTATCTTGAGGCATTAGAAGGATGGATTAGTCGTATGATATTGGTTTTTGGTGGTTAGAATCAAAGTTGCTTCTACTTAGCTTCTCCTAGTGGATTATGACAAAAAGGGGAAGAAAGGCGACAAAGACGGTTTTGCAACTTGAAGATTCTTGGTAATTGCATGTTTAAGGGGAAGTTCTTATCTTTCATAACATCTTAACTTCAGGGGAAGTTCGTGCTTATTTGGTTTTGTCATTATCAACTAGGGGAAGATTGTTAGGAATTATATTTGAGTTGATTATGACAAAATATGAAAGATGAAGGACTTATGAAGACAATTGAAGACAATTGATGAAGAAAGAAACACAAGGGACCTACTTGTTAAAGAAGAAATTATTATTTAGTCCCTAGTAGTCAATTGTAACCCTAGACTCTCTAGTATATAAAGAGAGGCAGGAAATTAGATTTATTGTGTGTCAAGATGTGAACACCAAAGGTGTGTGTGTGTGTAACCTAGGCGTAAAGCATAAACGCCTAGGGTTAGTTAGAGATGTTTAGTCAATTAGTAGTTTAGAGATGATGACGAAGAACTTTGTTAATAATAACAAACGATGTTTTCTTATTCCGCTGTGCATTATAATTGTTGTTATTATTATCCCCTAGAGCTCATAAACGATCTTCACATAAATCATGTATAAAACGAATACCATAAGAGCAGTAGTAACGACTTCAATATTGCGCATCTTCTTTGCCCTCGTTACCACGCTGCACATAAGCATATGTATTCGAAACACCTTTATCCATCTCTCTATAACCCTTAAACCATCAGTTGTTATTTCTCAAATCCATAAGACGCATTCATTTTACAAATCCCATAGCAAATACATTTATTGTCACCACAAATAAATCGAACACGCCCCAACAATTAGCAAAACAATGATGACAAACCAAACTAGTAATCAAGATACTGCTTAGATCACTTCAATCCAATCTTCTTAACCAATTGCCTTATAATTTCCGCAAGATTTATCCTAGCAGCATTAACTCAGCATTAATGTTTGATACAACTGCCCTTTAACCAACATCATTAATTGATCATGCAACCCCCAAACCAGTCCACGACAAATCAGTAGCCGTTTTAGTGTTTTTGTCGCCAAAGAAAGTCGCTTAGGGTTTTTGCCTTCGTTATTTTCTTCTTTCCCAAATTCATCTGTAAAACCTTGTAGAATCCTAGATCAAGAGCCACCAGGCTCTAATACCAATTGTTAAGATTGTTTCAAACTCAACTAGGATTAATAATAACAATAGATAATTATTGCACAATGGATTTAAACAAAATAGTTGTTATTAACAACGTTTTCAAACATATACGCCCCAATTCTACTTGATCATTGTAGAACGTTTTACACCTAACTATAACAAGGATCAAAGAAACCTTTAACCTTAGGGTGTGAACTGATCTCAAGTGGTGAGACCAGTGATGTGTTCCTAAAACATGATTAACACATACACAAAACAATGTCTAGGGATCTCTTTATATATAGACTCCATCTAGACTTACAATGGAAACCTAAATATATTAGGAAAATAAATCTTTTCTAATATTTATCTTTATATTTTCCAGCAAGTCTTCTAGAATCCTCCATCTTTTCTAGAATTCTATATTGGCGATCTTGGTCCTTTTGTTATCATCAAATCTATAAATCCCAAAAGATAATGAAGTCTGGAAAGAAGTTGACCTCCCTCCTTGTTGGTAGCAAGTGGTTCTTCAAGAAGAAGACTGACATGGATGGAAAGGTACATACCTATAAAGCTCGTCTTGTGGCAAAAGATTATACTCAAACCTACGATGTAGATTTGTACGAATAACATTGATTGATTGATTGATGCACAGCGGAATAATAATAACAATCAACATTACTAATAAGGTTTTCTTTATTGATTATAAAAATTACTACTATAACTACTAGACGCTCTATGCGTTAATTAGACTCTCATTGTAGATGTCTACTATGAAATGAATGAAAAGGATACTAAAACCCTAGACGCCTACCCTCTTTATATAGTAGAGGGAGGTTACATAAAAACCCTAATTGTAGCTTACTAACAAAGCTACCTATTAAATTATATATTAGACCCTCATTGTTTTTTCTTTCTTCATTCTTGCTCGTGGTTTTGTAATCTTCAACTCGGCAATTCCCAACAATCTTCCCCTAAACTGGAATTTGACTATGTTAAGTTCCAGTTTCTTGATAGTACAAAACAACCTGTATGAAGAAACAATGCTAAAACATGTCATCACAATAATAAGATGCACGCTATGAATCTTCTTCCCCTTTTTCTAAAAGGGGTCTTGTGCAACTCGTAGACGCTTCCCCTCAAGTGATGCATGTAGATGGTAAGTATATAAACCATAAGCTTCCCCTTAAAATTATACTAACCATCTCAAAATTATTATTATTTATTATTTTTATTTTTTTAACAAAAGAAATAAAGTGCAACAGCACAAAAGTCAAATCAGCAGCATCAAAATAGTCTACCAGTAGGAACGGAGAACCAATAGAAAAATCAACGTAAGCGTCTTATATCTTGCACTATCCACGTGACTCCAAATCTTGATAAACCCTCGATAAATATGAGACACTGAGCACAACAACGAGACTCCTTAAAGTGATAGCAAATGTGAGCATTAAGCACTTTCAATCTGTATATCACACCCCTTCACTAACACTGAGCACTACAACGTAACTCCTTAAAGTGTTAGCAAATGTGCGCATTAAGTACCTTTAGTTTGTAGATCTCACCCCTTCGCTAGATTTATCAAGTCTTTGTCACACCATTAATGTACGAACAAGTTACCTCAAAAGTGTCCATGCTCACTTTGAGATACGATAATACACGCACCTGATCAACCAGTAGGAACTCCAAAACAATCATCAGAAACAGATCAGTAGTAACAAACCAAACAATCAGCAGGAACCAGTCAGTAGAAACGAATAAAAATATGCAGCCAGTAGGAACACCAAATCAAGCCAAAAATATGTTAATTACTAGGGTTCATCGTTGAATAAAAATTCAACTCACCAAGACTAGTAAAACATTTAGAAGACCAACTGTTAAGACCAAAAATAACATATACAACAACTGATCATGAATAGTATAAACGTTATGCGACCAGAATTAAGTTCCCACGCTGCCATAAATCAACCAATATTATCTTCGAAGACCAGCACAAAAATAAGAACCAATATAGCCATCAGTAAGCAACAACAGATACTTCCCACCGTATCTCCATACACCTTATCCCAGCGAATATTAGAATTAAACAAAGGTGTTTAACTAAATCGTCCCACATGATCATATAAATGATACTGAATATTACAATTAAAAAAATTCATGCCCATGTGGTCACAGTAGGGCCCTCGTCAGATCAAAGTACATCAGTATATTAACAAAATAGTGTACCAGTAGGAATAAAATGATTGGCCATCAATTTGAGAACACCATAACACCCATACGCTGCATCATAGGATTCATAGCTAATTCCATCCCACATATAAAAAGTCAATGATCAATGAACGAATACATATATTATGATGTATACCACGTGACCTTCAGCAGCAACAACACAATATCAGTGGGAACAGAGTTGAAGGACCCACGTAACCACCAGATCATCAATTAGCCAATAAAGATCAATCACCAATTTTGACAGCCAATTAAAACGTATCATCCAATGACAAAATCACGTGATCGACCTATGCAATATAATTATTCCAACCCCACGTGCTCTGCTAATGATTCCTTCGTGACCAACAAATTATTATGAACCAATTAGACTGATCCAAAGAAAAAACATGCATGGGACCAGCAAAACATCATGCGCGTGAGATATATCATGTGAGAACATAAACAGCAGAATATTAGGTTTGACCAACAGCAATACCATTTAATGTAACCAATCAAAACCATGAAATATACCGAATCACAAGTATCACAAATACACGCCGCATATAAACAGAATTCAGCCTCGTTAAAATATTAAACCGGATCTGACCCCATTAACTGAGTACGAGGTTAAAAAAAGAAAATCATACCGTGATTCATAAAACGATTAAACCTTGTGTCAATTAAAAATTCGATATCATGAATAACCAAATCATCAGATCTGCTTCATCATCAAAACTGCTTCCTGCCGCTTCTTTCTTCCAATTGCTGCATAAATCCTAATGACATGAAAAACCTTATAAACCCTAGATCGAGAGCCACGAGGCTCTAGTACCAATTGTTAAAACCAAGATCCGGACTCAACTAGGGTACGAATAATATTGATTGATTGATTGATGCACAGCGGAATAATAATAACAATCAACATTACTAATAAGGTTTTCTTTATTGAATATAAAAATTACTACTACAACTACTAGACGCTCTATGCGTTAATTAGACTCTCATTGTAGATGTCTACTATGAAATGAATGAAAAGGATACTAAAACCCTAGATGCCTACCCTCTTTATATAGTAGAGGGAGGTTACATAAAAACCCTAATTGTAGCTTACTAACAAAGCTACCTATTAAATTATATATTAGACCCTCATTGTTTTTTCTTTCTTCATTCTTGCTCGTGGTTTTGTAATCTTCAACTCGGCAATTCCCAACAAGATTATTAGGAAACATTCTCTCCTATTGTAGACATTAAAGCTATTTGGATTCTTATATCTATAAGTGTTTTTTGACTATGAGATTTGACTTATGGATGTCAAAACCGCCTTCTAAATGGTCACCTAACCGAATAGGTTTATATAGTGCAACCTGAGGGGTTTGCCAATCCAAAATATCCCAACCGTGTATGCAAGCTACAAAGATCCATTTATGTATTAAAGCAAACATAAAGGAGTTGGAATAAAAGGTTTGATGAGGAGATCAAGAAATATGGTTTCACTCAAAACCTTGATAAGCCATGTATATACCAAAAGGCTAGTGGGAGTAACATCGCATTCCTAATCTTATATGTCGATGACATATTGATCATGGGAAATAACATTCCAATGTTACAAACTATAAAATCCTATCTAGGAAAGTGTTTTGCCATAAAAAATTTAGGAGAAGCTGTATACATCCTTGGAATCAAGATCTAAAGAGATAGATGTAAGTGGTTAATTGGACTTTGCCAAAGTGCATACATTGAGAAAATCTTGAAAACATTGAATATGGAGAATTTCAAGCGTGGAAGTATCCAATGCAAGTGAAACTTCATTTGAGCAAGAATCAGGATCCTCCACATCTGCAGAGGTGGAACGCATGCTGAGAGTTCCTTATGCCTCAATTGTAGGATCTATCATATATGCGATGAGGTGCACTAGACCTGATGTTGCGTTCACTCAGGACCTGACAATTTGATTTCAATTCAACCCAAGTGAAAGTTACTATAGTGCTGTGAAGAACATTCTGAAGTATCTCAAGAATACTAAGGACATGTTTCATGTTTATAGAGACAATCTCGATGGTGAACTCAGAGTTACCTACTATACTGATGCTGGATACCGGACTGACGATGACAACATAAAGTCTCAGACCGGATACGTTTTTGTTTTAAACGGAGGTGTTGTAGTCTAGAAGAGTGCTAAGCAAAGAACTACTCTGATGTCTTCTACATAAGCTGAATACATAGCTGCTTCAGAAGCTACAATGGAAGCTATTTAGATAAGGAAATTTATTTACGGGCATGGAGTTTTCCACATTAATAAAGAACATATGGAGATGCACTTTGACAATATTGGTGCAATAATCCTCGCCAATGATCCTAGAGCTCGAAAGGTGCCAAACATTATCAAAGGAAAGTTCATTACTTTCGAGAAGTAATTAAAGAATCTGACATTAAACATCTCAAAGTTTACACAGATGGCAACATAACTTATCCGTTTACTAAGGCATTACCTTTGACCAAGTATATTGATCATGCTGGGAGTATTGGACTTTGTCCAGCTAAAAGTATCATGTAAATATGTTTTTTTTAGTATTTGGATAACCGTACTTTTCAAGAATTTTTTTTATTTTGATGGATTAAATATACGTGGTATGGAAGTTTATCATTCATATATTAACTGTGTCCTATATATGCATGTTTAATCTTTGAGTAATTTGTTATTGTAAATTCTCCATTGTCGCTCAACGATACGTGAGTATTGTTGAAATAAGACAAATGTGAGATTTTGGTAATTTTCATTGCGTATGAATATTAATTGATGTATCTGCTAAAATCACATGTCCTCTACGTGCTATGGATATTGGACTTACCCAAACCTACGAGTTATCACTTTATAGATTGGCGTCATTAAGTGATATTTTTGCAAATGGTTATTTTTACTCGTCCTCAGTCTTGAGATGCAAGTAGGTTTTTGCATGTTTGGATATGTCTTCTTGATTATAGTTAAAAGATTTCCTAAACAAGTTAGGTATAAATGCTATCTTCATGTTATGCAGTTATCTATCACACCAAAATGAAGACTTACTGGGAAACCATCATTACAGTGAGTAACATACCAAAATCAAGATTAAAAAAGGGTTAATAATGAAATTATCAAGCAACTACCTTTTAATAACCTTAGGCTTACGTTCAATAATGTCAACAATTAATATTAAAAATAAAATATGTACTTGTTCTACAGAGCGCCTATCCAACAAAAGATTCTGGTTTCATCGTACATGCAACTCCCATGATGACAACATCAATACACACTGAAAACATTATTTTAAACTTAATGATAACATCAAATAGTCCTGAATATTAAGTGTCAATTTCCCCTGATAAAGCTCGTATTTTATATCATTTATATAGATTTACGCCTGTTTTCCTTTATATTTCACTTTCAGGTAAATTACGAGCATTGGAGCTAAAGAGACGCGGATTTAGAGATTTTATTAGAGATTTATGATAGTATGCCTACTATGAAGAAGCTACGGTGTAACGCCACTCTCACATTACGCCGTCGCTAATGCGTGACTCAGAAGGCCAACTCAGCAGCAGATTACAGCGTAACTCCCACTAAGGATTAAGCTGTAACCCATTAGGTCAAAAGATGTTCCACGCCGCTATAAGCTACGCCGTAACTCCTTCTAATGATTACGGTGTAATCGTGTCTTTTGTAACCTGTATTGAAGATACGGCGTAACTCATCCCATGTGTTACGCCGTAACCAGCTATTACGAGAGCATTATTATGGAAATATTAAGGTTACGACGTAACTCTCAACTTAAGTTACGCCGTAACTAGATCTCGCCTATAAATACAAGCACTAATTTATGCATTTCACATCATTCACTCCACACCAAAAAGCAGAGAACGTGAGTAGGGGTCCAAAGGCAGATCTTGAAGAGCATACGGAGCCATCTCCAAGGGAGAAATCACTCCCTAACGATAAGCATTAGCGATTATGTTTTCTTTGACTTTCGATTCATGTATTTCATTATGTCAAACATTGAATTGATTGTTTCTTTTAATATGATCGGCTAAGGTCCTTTGGTGCTAGCCTAGTTATGTTTCCTTAATTGTTGTGTTTATGTTTACATTGCTTCCATATAATTGTTTCTAGTGTATGCATGCATAGTTCATTGGTAGTTACTCTTGTTTTGGTAGTTTTGAATAGAGGTAGTGTCTAGTTGTTTAGGAGAATTGACCAACTGACCTTAAGTAGGTAGATTGAGTGGGAAGGGTAAGAATTGACCAACTGACGACCCTTCTTCGCTTGTGCTAACTGACCAAATGATCACGTGCCATTTGGATGAACTTAAGAAGTTAGCGATGAGTGTCTAAGATGCTAGCGCCCGGGCACTCATTGTTATGAATCTTGCATGTAGCGAAACTTAATGACTTGGCTTAGGGGACTAAAAACAACTGGACTTTCAAGGGTAGTAGCTTGATCTCCAGTGGAAACCTATGCTGATAGGTTAGGACGAACTGACCAAATGCTGTCCTAGCGACCTAAACCCTCACTTGAATCAACTGGACGTAGTTAGATGTGAACATAACATGATAGGATGAGTAACTAGGTTAGCACACTTTACCCTTATTGATCACATCTCTACCTTTATTTTCTTTCTTTCATTTCTTGTTTTATTAGTTAATTAATCATTTCGACAATTAAAACTAGTGACACTTAGACTTAATTATAATCCGCTCACATAGCTCTTAGGACGACCTGATTTTACAGATTACTACACTACACACAACCGGGTACACTGCCCGTTAGTGCGTAGGGTGGACCTTAGGTAAATGAGACACTTATAAATATTAAAACCTGGTCAGTAAAACCTACAACAAGTTTTTGGCGCCGCTGCCAGGGAGTTATATTAGGTTTTTTATTAAGTCTATTTTTAATTTTCTTTCTCTTTTATTATGTCAGGATTCAAGACCAGAAGCACCAAGCCATTTCTGGCTACTCCATTCGACAATCTGGAAAAGTAGTTCCGGACGAAAAAAGATTACTCACCAATTACTAAACATAATATTTTCTCATTTTACGAATCTAACCAATCTGATGCAGAGCCCAAAGTAATTGAGGAAGTGAACATTGAAGGGATAACTATGGAATAGTATATGGAGCAAACCAACGTATATTGTCAAAGAGCTTTCACGCAAGATTCTGAAATGGGAGAATTCTCCATCCCAGACCAATTCATCCAGGAATTACATAAGCTACAGTTCTCAGGAGACAAGAATGAAGATGTCCAAGATCATGTGGAAGAAGTGCTTTACTTGTCTTCTCTTTTTAGCATCCGGTAAAAATGTTTCGTATGACTCTTACGGGGACAACTAAAAGGTGGTTTAATAAACTCCCTGCCGAGTGCAAGGGAACGTGGGATCGACTAAGAAAAGAGTTTGTTCAATAATTTTTCCCTCCTTTAAAGATTGCTAAGCTTCTTAGTAAAATCTATCAGTTCATTCAGGGGAAAGAAGAAACATTGTATCAAGCATGTGAAAGGTACAATGAGCTTCTGTATCGTTTCCCTACTCATGACCTGAACATGCACCAAATTGTCTATGTTTTCTATAGAGGCATTAATGCCGAGACCCATCAACTCCTCGATTCACATAGACCTATTCCAAGCATGACACTCAAACAGGCTTTGGAGTCTATTCGACAGATATCTGATCATTGATACAAATGGCATGTGGAAACCGGCTATGGACCAAAAGATGATTTCGAACACAAAGTTATGAAAACTTTGACCAAGAAGGAAAATGACTATGGTGCAATGTTTGAAAAGAGGAGACTGGAAAGGGCTAGTGAAAATGAAGCTTGTAGGGTAGAATAAGTAAAAAGTGTATTTGGGACCAAGGTTGAAAATAACTTGGAAACGATGATTCTTGATCACAATTAAGAATCAAAGGAACGTGACGAGAGGATAGAAAAAATGATGAGGAAATTCGTAGAGAGTATGGTATCTTCCCTTAAGATTCATGAAGACCGGATCAAAGTCTTGGAAAAGAATGTGGACTTATGCTCAAAAGCCATTACGGATTATCTTGTTAAGCGGGATGAAGAAATTGTCAATTCGGTTGAGACTGTTTCTGAGGAGCCAATTACCTTCTCTGAGAAGGTCAAAAGAAGAATTAGCAAGGAGAAACTCCTACTTCATGATATTGGATCTCTTCCAGTAAACATCCCTCTAATTAATTCCCTTAGAACTAATCCTAACAATATTTTGCAGGAATTAAGTAATGAGAAGAATGATCTCGATGAGACGGTCAGTTCGACTAAACGAAAGATGTTCAGCAATTCTAAGAAATGAACTGCTACAAAAAGAAAAAGATCCAGGTTGCATCACTCTCCCTTGCTTGATTGGGAATCTTAACATGTGTAACGCCTTAGCTGATCTTGGAGCAAGCATTAGCATAATGCCTCATTCAATGTGCTTAAGCATGGGAATCGGAAGTTTTAAGCCGAGAAAAAATGAAAATAGAAATGGAGGATCGATCCATGCAATCACCTTTGGGGGTTGTAGAAAACGTATTGGTAAAAATAAACAAGTTCTTATTCCCGTGGACTTCATTATCCTGGATATTCACGAAGATAACAGGATACCTATCATTCTAGGTAGACCCATACTCGTTACTGCCCAAACGAAAGTTGATGTCTTTGCTCGGAAGATGACACTTGAAGCTAATGGGGAAATTGCTACATTCAGATCAAATGAACTTCTGTCCGTCCCTCAAAAGGTTTGGGCAACTGACCCTACGTCAATTTTGGTGATGTGTTGGAAGAATTTCTAAGTGAAACCCCGAAGACCCTTTCAAATCCTAACGATGTTGCTTTGGGAAAATATTTTGATGTGTTTGTTAAGTTTGAAGAAGAAGATAGTTTGGGAATCAGTGCCGACGATTTTTCTAGTGACATCGACATGATCCATTGGCACATCAATTATGAGGAGACTTTTTCACGATCTGACCAACCTAGTTTTTATGAGATGGGAACTGGAATCCATCGTAGGAACCCTATAACATGAAAATTCATGTAAGATTGGGTTCATTGAATTCCACCCCTTCATTGACACAAAATCCCCGGTAAACATCATATCAAAAGAATGTTACAACCAAGTTATGGTAAAAGAATTAGAGTATAAAGTGAACAATTTTCTGGGGATTGCAACAAATGTTCATGTCTTTGTTGGAACACATTCATTCTTGGTCGATTTTGTGGTATTAGATGACACTAGCGAGTTCGTGGAGGATGGACTCTCCAGGGTAATTTTCGGGAAACCCTTTCAAGAATTATCTGGCTAGATAGGAATGAAAAGGAAGGGCTAGTATGGTTGAAAATTGGCGACGATAAAACAGTTTTCAGAATGCCAAGAACTGTTAATAATTTTAAGAGTTGGAAAAAGAATCAATTAAGCCATGCTCGGCCACTACTTGACGTAAGTGACGAAGATAAGGCCAAAGGGATTAACCACCCGTACCAAAAGATCAAAAATTTCTATTTGGGGTGCTTAGAGCTTGGCGTGCACTATAAACGGGATGAGAATCTCATCAGTTGGATTCAGCGTGGAGATTGCCATATCCACGAAATGACAAACATACATTTTTAGCCCATGGCTTTGGGTCTAACTTAAAGACTCGTTAATAAAGAAAAGTTCTCTTTTGGGAGACAACCCGAATTATCCCTTTTTATTTCTTTTATTTATATTTTTGTTGGGTTTTGTGTTTTTAACCATTTTTGCAGGAATTGGGGAAGATTGCATTAGTAACTTAAACGGGGACATGACCTGTCCATCAGTTACGACGTAACTCATCCCCATGATTACGCCGTAACACATCTCCAGTAGCGATTCTATCCAGAGCATTACCAATTACGACGTAATCCAATGCTATGGTTACGCCGTAGCTACCCTCCAGTAGCGTCTGCCAGGTTTTGCCATAATTACGGCGTAACTCCTTGTAGGTGGTACGACGTAACTATCCTCAGTTTCAATTCTTTATATTAAATATTGTATTAGTTTTTACATGAACTTTGTGGGTATGTTCCCTGTAAGCCCTTACGAGACTACACTCGTCCACTTGGGACACCAAGTGGTTTAAAAGGCTTGTTGCATACGCTAAATGCAACCGTGATTCCTACGAAAGTGAGTTAGATTTCTTTTCGTTTTTATTTTTATTTTTTTAGAATTATGCTTGTTGGTAGTGTGATTTCAGGGAATGAATTTTGCTCGTGGATGCTTAAGCGAAGGCACGATTCTTTTCGTAGGCCTTCTTTCTTTTAGGAGCGAATTTCAGGGAAGTTCTCGCTCTAATTCTACTTTCTCTTCTCCTTTATTTAACGTTTAGTACAAAAGGGACTGTACATTTCAAGTGGGGGTACGGGAGTTGAATTATCTCTTGATATTTATTTTGCCCTCGTTTTTTTAGTTTATTTTGAAAAATTATGCCATTTTTAAAAATTTTACATGTTTTTCTTAACCTAACTATAGTAGACCTTAGCCGAGCACATTATAACCCTTGATATTATATGGTGAGATCAGCCTTATCCGTTTCCAAATATTTACCCCAAATCCACCAAATTAAGAGTGTGCCCGTAGCTTGTAAACTTTAGAACTTGGCCTTTGCATCAGTTCGAGACAATAGACGAGGTATGTTGAGTTCGCTTAATGTATTTGGAATATTTACTTTAAGAAGGCAATATTATAGGATTATCACCCAAAAAGCCTATCCTTGTGTGTCTATCGATTAGTCACCTCGACTTTTTGACCCCCATGTTAAACCCTTTTGTTGCACTCACCTTTAGTGCAAGATACCCCTAGATACACCCGTCTGAGCCATTCCTTTCATATATTGTTTCGATACACCCATTCACCTTAGCCTACCGTGTAGTCTTAATTTGTGATTGGAAAGTCATTGTTTGCCCAAGTTCAAGGTTCAAGTAGAAAGGTTCGGAAATCACGCTTTCTTCAAAGACAAATATTTGAAGATCATTGAAGACCCCCAGATTTTCATGTTATGTTCATCTCAAGTGGGGGGATGTTATGTTTAGTTATGATGTAAAAAAAAGTTGTAGTTAATTGTTTATTATAAAGTGCAAAGTTATAAGCACTATGTTTAGAGCTCATCAAAGATTTAGTATCGAGGAGGCCACCTCGGTCACATTTGAAGAATGAAGTTGGTAATTATTGCGCCAACAGTTGAAGAACAGGTAATGTGCCCATCATGACGTCCTCTAATGGCACATCTACTTGGTATATCATGATCCGGTTTCTTAGCCTTAAAACTTGAACTTTGGATGATCGATAAGCGATGATGACTTTACTTGGTTATAGGTTTAGACTATTTGCTTGTTATTTTCTACTTTACACCAATTATATCCCATGTGTTATCCTACCCTTTAGTCATGAAGTGTAAGCGCGCAATCTTTGGTGTCTTGGCCATAGATTTGGTCATGTATCATTGATTTTGTCCACTTTTCCGTGACATGTTAGTAGTGACAATTCACCCTTAACCCATGTCGTGTCTACCCATATCGCCTTCGAAAATTTTTTAGTCCTTAACTCTAGTGGTGGAGATTTGTGTAACCGCCAAGCTTATTATAGAATACATGCTATGACTGTGCTTTGAGTGATCACCCCAAAATTGACAGATAGACTAGTTGAGAGATTTTGAGTGTTTTGTTCTCATTTTGTGAGGTGTTCGGCTTTGATTTATTCTAGCATAAGGGATTTTTAAACTTATAATTTCCAGGTAATGGGAGATATCTTTTTAGAAATTTATCTAATAAGGTCTACTTGAGGGCAAGTAGAGTTCAACTGGGGATATTTGATAACATCAAATAGTCCTGAATATTAAGTATCAATTTTCCACGATAATGCTCGTATTTTATATAATTTATATGGATTTACGCTTGTTTTTATTTATATTTAACTTTCACGTAAATTACGAGCATTAGAGCTAAAGAGACGCGGATTTAGAGATTTTATAAGAGATTTATGATAGTATGCCCACTGTGAAGAAGCTATGGCGTAACTTCACTCTCACATTACGCCGTAGCTAATGCGTGACTCAGAAGGCCAACTCAGCAGCAGATTACGGCGTAACTCCCACTAAGGATTACGCCATAACCCATTAGGTCAAAAGATGTTCCACGCTGCTATAAGCTATGCCGTAACTCCTTCCAATGATTACGGTGTAATCGTGTCATTTGTAACCTGTATTGAAGATATGGCGTAACTCATCCCATGTGTTACGCCGTAACCAGCTATTACGAGAGCATTATTATGGAAATATTAAGTTACGGCTTAACTCTCAACTTAAGTTACGCCATAACTAGATATCGCCTATAAATACAAGCCCTAATTTCTAAATTTCACATCATTCACTCCACACCAAAAAGCAGAGAATGCGAGTAGGGGTCCAAAGGCAGATCTTGAAAAGCATACGGAGCCATCTCCAAGGGAGAAATCACTCCATAACAATGAGCATTAGTGATTATATTTTCTTTTACTTTCGATTCATGTATTTCATTATGTCATACATTGAATTGATTGTTTCTTTTAATATGATCGGCTAAGCACCTTTGGTGCTAGCCTAGTTATGTTTCCTTAATTGTTGTGTTTACATTTACATTGCTTCCGTATAATTGTCTCTAGTGTATGCATGCATAGTTCGTTGGTAGTTACCATTGTTTCGGTAGTTTTGAATGGCGGTAGTATCTAGTTGCTTAGGAGAGTTGACCAACTGTCCCTAAGTAGGTAGACTGAGTGCGAAGGGTAAGAATTGACCAACTGACGACCCTTCTTCGCTTGTGCAAAATGACCAAATGATCACCTACAGTTTGGATGAACTTAAGAAGTTAGGAATGAGGGTCTAAGATGCTAGCGCCCGGGCACTCATTGTTACGAATCTTGCATGTAGCGGAACTTAATGACTTGGCTTAGGGGACTAAAAACAAATGGAATTTCAAGGGTAGTAGCTTGATCGTTGGTGGAAACCTTTGCTGATAGGTTAGGACGAACTGACCAAAGGATGTCCTAGAGACCTAAAATCCCACTTGAATCAACTGGACGTAGCTAGATGTGAACATAACATGATAGGATGAGTAACTAGGTTAGCATACTTTACCCTTATTGATCACATCTCTACCTTTATTTGCTTTCTTTCATTTCTTGTTTTATTAGTTAATTAATCATTTCGACAATTAAAACCAGTGACACTTAGACTTAATTAGAATCCGCTCACATAGATCTTGGGATGACCTCTTACCGATTACTACACTACACACGACCGGGTACACTGCCCGTTAGTGCATAGGGTGGACCTTAGGTAAACGAGACACTTATAAATGTTAAAACCTGGTCAGTAAAACCTGCATCACTTAAGAACAGTCGATCAATGAAAAACCACATTGAAGAACATTAAAAGGCATGACCGTTCAAACATAATCCATACAATGATACGGTGTCACCATGTGGAGATAAAACTACGCTACCCAAAATCAAGAGTGACAAAAGAAGCACGCCAAAATTACCAAACAACCACCGTGTAAATTAGATTTACAAAGACAGACTAGGAAGTATACAGGAAACCAAATTCCCTAGGCTAACGTTAAATAATGTAAAGAGTTAGTATTCAAAATAAATTCTGCACCTGTGCTGCAGGCCGACTTTCCAGTAAAAGGTCTTGGTTGCACCATGCACAAAATTCCCATGATAACAACACCGATGCACACTGAACATAAATTATCCACATCGAGGAACATTAAAAGGTATGACCAATCAAACCCAATTCATACAATGACACTCTGTACCCATATCGGAAAACGACCATGGTAGATACATGATATTGTAAACAAGTAAATGATTTTCATTTTTGTAACTAATAGCACTTGCGAAGTCAACAACCTATACCCAAAACGACATTCATAATACGATAACTGATAAGTAGAAGTGCAATAACAAAAATAAACTGAAAAAGTATTCCAAAAATTATACATGCGATGGTAAAAATCCAAGAACAAATTACTTTAAATTCCAAACAGGGCTTGTACTTTATTGAGACACAGTCAAGTTTTTTACTTCTTCCAAAATTTTTTAGCCACCCATGCTTTGCTAAATTATGTTTCTGATATGTCATGTGTAGCTGTCAACAATGTATTAAACAAAAGGGAAAATTCTCCAAATAGCCCGGTTGCCTTGGGTGAGCCGAAACTAGACAGCGGGCAACTACATAATTGGGCAACAACTGTTTATTGACTACACTACCCCTCTGTACCAAACTTTATTACAAAATAAATAACGTTTGAAGATCTACTACTGATACATGAAGATCTGCTACTGCTACAAGGCCTCATAAACAAGATAAGATTTCCAGATGCTTTCATATCATCCTTGTCCTCATCCCAAATCAAATACAAATCCGGATCCATATCTTCATAACAACCAATGTCACTATTAGTGCCATTATCAATATCAATACCAATACCATCAATTGCTTCATTGTGGTCATAAAAATTCGGATCCATCTCATCATAAAAACCGATGCCATTGCCAATATCATTAGCATTACAAATAATGCTGCCACTACCACCACTAATATCAAAATCAACACCAATATCATCAATGGCTTCATTTTGGTCAAAAACATTTGGATCCATCACATCATAACAACCGATGTCAGTATCATTATCATTACAAGTACTATAACACCCTAAAATCTGGATTTACATTTTTATTCCTCATTGATCATATCCTAAGTCTATTAAATGAATGAATATAAATAAACTATATGTCATACACAAGTTATTAATTTTTCCTAAACTAACCTTAATTAAACTATACATTTTAACTTCCTAATTCCTAAGCCATACAAAAACACGACACACCCTCTCCTTAAAACCCCTTCACACGTTTTATTTTTTATTAAGATAAGAATAAGTTAAACACAAGTATATACTTTCAATATTAGAAGATATAATGTCCCCCTTCTAACCTAAAATATCACACGAGTTGCCCTAATCATATATACAGTCTCTTTTCCCTCTTCAAAATCATATAACCGACCTCCCTTTTCTCTCCACACCGAAACCCTAAACTAGTTCCAATCTCATTTTGTTTCTCTCCAAGATCAAGAACGATGAAGAATTGCAGCCTTGGTGAGTAGATCGTAGCGTTCTTGGAGTCTTGGTGTGTTGTTGATTCGTGTGTCTTGTTCCTTTTGATCATTTGATTCGGCCTAGAAAGGTACTCATGCATTCCTCTTTTCTTTCACTCATGTACATGACTTATATGAATACTAAACCGGATCTGAATCATATTATACCATTCATAATAATCATATTGTTTTGCTAATCATGTGTCTCGTTGAATATGTAATCACAAATACGAATGTACACACCACATAAAATCATGAAAGTCTTGTTAATCATGCTTGTCGAATCTGTTTTCTATTTATTTGATCAGCTCTTTTGTTCCAAGCCCTAATCATGTCTTTAAAACCTCATTAGTTATACAAATTTAATACAGAGTAATAAAAAGGAAACCCTAGATATATAATTAATGAGGGCATTAGAAGGGTTAGGGTTAGATGTTCTTAAAATCGGATTATGATGTTGTCCAGAATTTTGGGTTGCCTTGAAGGAGGTTGTTAATACAAATAAGCCGTAAAAATGTTTATTTATATTTTACGATCTTCTAATGTTTTGTCGATAACAAACGTAAAATCATATTAACGAAACAAATAAAATACGTAAATGGTTTGAACTAATAGTTTCTAACATATTCACATTTTCACATAAAACACTAAAACAAGTATAAGTGATTTTATGATTTAGTAATACATATGTACAACAACTAGTGTTTACATATTTGGATAAAATATACACATAACTAGTATGTAGTATATTGGGTAATATAAATGGGTAGAAACTTAAGTATCACAACCCATTGGGCAAATACATTGAATGTAGTTGGGTACAACCCAAAGCCCATAACCCATGGATCTTGACCCATAACCCATTGCATGACATCATGCTTATAGCATACATGGATAATATCCATAACCCATGGATCAACCCATACCCAAGTGACTAAGTGCATTGCACTCAAAGATACATTGTATCTAGCCAAAGATCCATGGTTCAACCCATGACCCATGACCCATAACCAAAATAACCATGGGCAAAGAGGAGCGTTCCACGGATCCCTAGCTTTGTGCTAGCCGGATCCCTTGTGGTAGGGATCCGTGGGATCCGGGGAACAGTAGGATTTTTCCTCTATAAATAGTGAGCCATTTCTTCATTATTTCTCACTCCTTTCTAACACACTTTCTCCCTGAGTTAAAAACTCACTAACCTCAGATCCAAGAGATCTATGTTTGTAGTTTTGTTTTTGTGTGATCATTTAGGTTCCTCTTAAAGGCAAGATCACCACCTTTGAAGTCGAGCAAGCTCAAGTCCATGAGTTGCCATGATTCCTCATCATCAAGGCTACTGAAGTCTTCTTGTTGATGATTCCTTTCTTTCTTCCAAGAAGTGTAGTGTTGAAGACATTAGTGAAAGATGTCTCAAGTGTCAAGACGAAGATATTAGTGAAGGGTATCTATCGTCTATAGGATAAGCACTTGTGGTAGGTGCTTAGAAGTCAAGACAAAGAAGCATTAATGAAAGGTGCTTTGAAGTGAAGACACAAGACATTAGTGAAAGGTGTCTTGTAGATCTAGTCAAAGGCATTAGTGAAAGGTGCCTTAGATGTACATTCGATATGGTGTGTTTCGATGTACAAGATAGACTAGTATTAGATCCAAGGATATTGATATCCTTGATTATGCTGTAAAGGAGTAGATCTCCTTTGGGATTAGTCGTTGGTGTAGTGTGGTTCACCTTGGAGTGAAAGAACCCGGTGGTTAGCCTAGCACCGGAAAAAGGGTGGGCGACGTTGTGAAGGCTTCTCCGCCATAAGGAGATTGGTGTAGTGATTACGAACTCTCGAGTAGGTGACTCGGGGAGTGGAGTAAGGCAAGGAAGGTGTCCTTGTAGCCAAACCACTATAAATACTCGTGTTGTGGTTTTGTGCTTCTTACTCTTATCTTTTCATTACTTACCTTTATATGCTTGTTTATCAACATCCAACATACACATCCAAATAGATTGACATAAGTCGATCTAAATAGTTTAAAAGAAAGTTTTAATTGGCAAAACTATTCAACCCCCCCTTCTAGTTTTCCACAATTGGCATCAGAGCTTCGTTACCAAGTTTCTTGAAGTATATTGTACTTTAAAAACTTGATACGATCCATAGTTAATTGAAAACTACAAAGAAGGTTTTTCATAAAAACAAACACCATGTCTTTCAAAACTATATGTTTGGATGTTGATTTGATAACAACATTTTTCTTACTTACTTTTTCATTTAATTGCACTAATCTTCTTTGTCATGTTGATTAGTCAAAGCTCATACCCACCAAGCTTTAGGAGTCGCTTGGTAACAAGAATACATTCCTTAAGAAGGTATCTTAAATGCAAAGGAGCGGGAATCGTCTAAGTGACATTTGCTGTGTCATTTGTAATGACATTCCTAAGTGCGCTAGAGATATGATTTTCTTTTTACTTTGCTTGATAATTAAGTATACCTATTTAGGTATTTATATGATTATCTTTTGTGCTTATACATGTCTTACATGAAGCTTCATTAGAAAACCTTTTTCTCACATACGTGTTTTATTTCTCGTCTAAAGTCGTGGTATATAAAACTTATGTTTTGTTTCTTTTAATCCAATAATAAAACAAAACACGAATTTCAAAATTTTTTCCTTCCATATAAATAACCCCACCGTCGACCCACTTTATCAAAACCCCACTTTTTCAAATTTTCCAATTTCAAATATTCCCTCTCACTCAAAACTTCATCTTCCTCTCCACTTCATCTCAACCGAAACCAAGGAGGATCATCTTCAACATGGTTTACATCGCCTTCGTACTCATCGTCTTAACACTCATCGCACTTGTGTTCCCTATGATGAAGTTCACATATGGAGACATTTACTTTGTGTTGTTAATCTACATTGGGGTTATATACCCAATCCTTTGTATCATTCTTAGTATTGAAATGAAATATTACTAATAATCTAGTTATCTAGGTTATTATATGTTTATCATTTTTCTTTGTCTTATGTCTTTCTTTTCGTGATACATTAGAAGTCATGTATGCATGTTAAAAGAAAATGTAGGTTAAAACACATATCTTGGTATAAAACTATGAGATCTAAAAACCTATGCTTTTCATAAAATCTGTTTCTGTAATTACAGATCTACGGATCCCGGAAGTTATACTAGCTGGATCCCTTTTGAAAAGGAACCGTGGGATCCGTCCTACTGGAGAACAGTTTTTGTCATGCAAATTAAAAACCACTTTTCTTCTAAAAGTAATACTCCACTAATTTGTCAAAACCATAAGTAAGTTAAGTGTCTTTCTTGTTAAAAAACCATTGTTAATAAACTTTTAGTAAAAACATTAGATAATCATAGGTTGATAAAAAATCTCACTTTTTATTAACTCATCATTTCTATAGGTTCAACTATGACGCATGAATATGAGTTTGATTTTTCACTCACTAGTGTCTACACTCCGAACATCTCCCTTGAACCCATCACACCTGGCAATCATGTCCGTGGGTTCAATAATCTCGAAAACCGTCACTTCCACGAAGGACGTATTGTAGACACCTCTCTACAATTCGAAGAAGGTATCAATACCTCCTTCCAAGCCATAAGACTAGAATGTCTTCTTGAAATCAACGAGAAGATATGTCCAAGGTTCATAATGGAATTCTTCCGTCAAGTCAAACTCGTTCGTAACGAGGATCGCTCTCTATCCCTTTGGTTTTATATCAAATACCAAAAGTTTACTTTAACCCTTGGGCATTTTGCTCACATCCTTCGAATTCCAAATCATGGACAATGTGCCTTCACCGAAGATTGGTCTCTTGATTCTCTCTTCAACTTTCGTGAAGAAAATAGTCCATATTGTTCACACATACCCTCCCCGGAAGATTTAAATCGCATAATATGCAAACCTCGACCATATTACTCCGATCCAAACATTATCTTCACACGGGACATCCGAGAAGAGTACAAGCCTCTTGCACTCATCCTGTGTGAGAATTTTTGGAGTCTTAGGGGAAATCGAGAAATTCTTCCCGCTTGTTGTGCTCACATGTTGTACTGTTTGCTAACACAACAACCTTACAATCTCGCCTACTTCTTCGCAAGGCGAATTGCAAATCTTCAAGGCTCCAAGAATAAACTCATTCCATATGGAATGTTCTTGACGCGCCTCTATCATAATGTCATGCATTTTCATCCTCAATTTCAAAGTCCGTTGTACGTACTTGTGAACAAGATGATGGAACCGCTGAACATTTCCCTCATGAAGACGTTCTTCATATAGGTGATGATGAATATAATAAACATAAAGTAAACATATAAACGCAGCGGAATCATCAGCAACAACGGATCCATATAACCATATGATCAATCAAATAAAACAAACATAAGGTTTATACCTTTGAAGCGTGAATCCGGTTGCAAGACACCAATCACCACCACGATAGGAATCAAGAAACCAAAAGACCAATGATGTTGGCCTTTCCCAATGAATGAAACACACTACACGTCAAGCAATCACCCTTTGATGCTAGTCTAACCTTTTCACCAATCCTTGCACAAGACTACTATTAGAATTATCAAGGAATAATAATCAAAACCAAAAACCTCTTTTTGGATGAATGTTGGGTCGTCAACTTCAAGGGGGAGGGGAGGGGATTAAGTAGCCAATTAGTAACCTCCCTAATCAACATTAATTATCATAATTAGAATTAATGATAATTGATGTCAATCCACAAGTTACACATTAGGTCCTTCAAAGTCCAAATTCTCCTCTTTACACCCTTATGTGACAAAGGTTATTAATAACGTAAATACGATAAATACATTATAATAATGGTGTCTAAGTGTATATGTGTGTGACCCTATATGCTCACATATGACTAGCCATATAATTATTTATTATGACACAAGCATACTCCAACAGCTCCCACTTGCGACGTTATAATAGTCAAGTAATTATACAAGCAATGGTTAGTGTCTAGCAACACGCCAATGCCCCTAGTGATATGTGAGTTTAGTTTCTTAAACATTTCATTAAATGGTTTATATGTCATATATCCCTTTGTTTCAGATACTATGTTGAACTTTAGACATGGATCAAAAGTCATTCTAATGGTTCAACTATTATGTTTTCGATCTTGATATTGAACAAGATTACCAAGTGAATTAATATTCATCTTAATCTCATTTGAGTACGGCCATACAAACATCTGTTCAAATCATCGAGGGGCCCAGTAGTATCTTACTCCAAACCATGTGGAGGAACAAATCCTATTTTGACTGCACGTCTCATTCATGTGCTTCAAATCATTCCTGATAGTGGCCTTTATAACTACCTTGTTCAGGACAGCGTTTAACCATATCAAGGAATGAAACTCCACACATGCAAGACCTGCTTGCATCTCAAGTATAAGGATAATAGACATAACCATTTTCGAGATTCACTATATGATGCCGATCCATGCAATGAATACTCGTAGGTTGGGTCAGTCCAATGCTCATCGCCATGAACAACATGTGAGTTTGGCAAAATAGTCACCAACACACTCACAATTGTCTTAATTTGATGGTACTCCCGTACCGTCAACCGAAAATGGACAAGTTTTGAATGAAGAAAATCATTCATGGATTTAAACATGCAAATATAGAACACAGTAGTATGAATGAAGATGATCATACCAGGTATTTCAATTCATTATATAATACGACTGCTTAATGTTCCATTATCCAAATACTATAAACATATATGCATAAGACTACATATAGATCGAAAACCGGTGTTCCCACCATTATCAAATTATGTTGTTCAAGACAACAAGTAGTCATCTGAGTAAACCTTGAGAATACTTGTTTCAAAATCCATGAAAGTTATGATGATTGTGCTTTTGTATGTGTGCATTCAAGTACAATACGAGTATTGCAACAATGCATTCCATAGGGTGTTTGAAGCTAGCAAAACACCTACTTTAGACATTCATCTAAACAGTTTCTCAAACTGTAAAGTATTCTTATTCTTTTAATGTATAATGCATTAATGCTCTCAGTCGAGCACATCTAGTCAACAATGTCATCATTCATGATGATATGCTACCATGACTAGGTTTGAGCATCATTTCAGTTAAATAAGCATCAATGTATGCAAACAGAATAGAGATCCTCAAATATCCGTAAATGTTGAACATATATTTGGTCCTTTGTAGGTCCATTGGAATGTTCGTTTAACAATTATCTAATGACATTCACTTAGATATTTGTTGTTATCAACTCATCTTGCATTCATGCAAATGATATAATTTGTCCGATGCACAATATGATATACATAATGAATCCTTTAGTTAAACTTAAGGTTTCTATTCATGCTTTCAATCTCATCAGGTAAGATTGATTATTGAGATTCCCCTCAATAATGTTTCATATTGTGTCAGACTTAATAACTGCTTATGTTTATTCAAACAAACATATGTAACAAGTTTGCATGTTTTATTTTCTAAAACTCTCAAGAAAAACTTCATTCCAAACTAAGGAATAAATTCTAGCTTAGATGGAATAATGTTTCTAATATGTTATCAACATATGAGATTTAAGAAAATAAATACAGTGCTCCCACTTGCTCTTTGTGTACTTCGTACTGATCTTATTTTAATCAAAATCAAATTAATGATTTTATGGTAAACTAAAGATCTTAGCTCGGAGATGCATGATCTAATCCACACTTGGATTCTTGTATCTTGTAGACATAATAAAGATTATATATATTCACAAACCCTTTTGAATACACATCGTCCTCGCAAATGTATTCAATAAGAAAAGAGTTTTGAAATCCTATTGTCACATTTCATTTACATGAAGATAAGTATGACAATTCATCATCTTTATACAATTAATATTTGCAGGTAGGAAGATTTAATCATAGTCAATTTCTTGAGTATGAGTAACTCATTTCACTACTCGTGAATTAAATGTGTGTACAAGTTTGTCCTTTTGAGTCTTCTCATTGAGAAACTCATTTTTAACCTCACAGTCTAACTGATTGGTAAGAGATCAATCAAGCTTCATGAGTGATTGTCTTCCACGGACTGCATCTTATCATTCGTAGTTTTGAGCCATTCATCAGATTCACAATCTGATAATGCAGCTCTTAGTTAGCAGGTTCACAATGACCCTCTAACTTATATCCCTTAGCATTGATATAAGACTATATCATTCAGGTGCAAGAAGTTTCCTTCCGGATCTATGAATGAGAGATATCATACTATGGTTTAACATATGCATGTTCAACCTTAGTGTGAAATCAGCAAGTGTACCTAGAAGGTTGTGTATATTAGTTCTTGACCAACTTCAAGATCTAAAGGTGCTCCCACTTTCTTTGTACATAGAGACTAATCTCTAGATACACAACATCTTGAGAAACAATAAATTGATTTCAATTGGGACATCCAAAATACATTAGTAGTTCTTGACTCTGGTTTGTTAATTACTTACTCTAAGGTATTTAACAAATTAAGAACTTCAATCAAGACATAATGGAATTCATCCCATTCCATAACACAATGGCGTCTTAAATACCTTCCAGATTGGAACCATATTGAGTGTACCCATGGCACATTCAATTTTCTAACCTTAATAGCTTTGGAGGTAAGAGAGTTTAAGTCATCAAAGATCAAACAATATCAATAGAGTTTGATTTTCCATGTTGGACATACCATAATGATGTGGTATTCCATGAGGATTGATGTTGTGAGACTATCCCACAACTCATTAGATGAACTTATACTCTTTGGCTTACGTATCTTCCAACCAAGTCAAACCAGATGGCATCAACAGTGTTTTCAGCCCATTGCATACTTAATTTACAAGTCGTTGACCAAGTCAATAACTTCATGTGCATGTTTTGACTAGAAAACATAAACATTTAATATTTTACTATACGTCATACGTCATTTAAAATTTAATGACTTCATGTACATGTATTTAACAAGAATACGTAACAAGTTAACGTCTTACTTTACGTTATAAGTCTTTCAACAATTAATAGACTTGATGTTAAGTCTTTACACGAGACCTAAACATATTCAAGTAAAACAATTTAGAGTGCCTACTCTTGGCCTCAATTGTAATTTCAAGTTAATTTTATACTTCAAGATTATGACTTTACAAGAATGCCTAATCATATTTAATGAACAATTCGTTGAATATGTTGAAGTAGCTTTTCATATTATCTTGACATTTGTTCTAATTAGGGCAACATACATTTTATGTGTAGAAGTCCTAGTAGAATATTTGTTTTCTTACCTTGCAGTCCAGAAAAACTATTAGTCATATTGTTATATGTTGTATCTTGCACACAATGAAGATTTCTCCCACTTGTGCACGACACAACATCATGCGTAATATGTGACAACCCGTACTTCCAGGTCATTTCTCGAAACAATTCATGCCTTACAATTTCAACATTTATCGTAAACTGGGTTTACGTGTTCCAAATTCGCGTAACCTTTATGGTTTAGCGGCGAATTCATGATCATAACATCGCGAACATTTCATATGGACTAAGTTTAGTCTACATTTCATTAACATCATTTGCATCATGTTAGTTCATTCATGACATTGCATTTCACATAAAAAGCGTAAATTTTATATTAAATAAACGTTATCGCGTGAGTTATTATTTTGAACATTTAATCCGTTACTTCCAAAAATGATCCCGATATATTTTATACTTACATTTAGTTTATAAAAACTATATTTTGAGTTTACCTAGTGTTTTAAATTTATTTTGTATATAAATCGTTAAATTTATATTATTACGACGTTTTTCTCAAAAAACTACACGATAATTATTATATCACTCAAATTTTACAAGGAATGTATTTTGACAATTTTTATAACTACAATATACTTTACTTTGATCCCTTTAAAATTTATTTTAACTAAAACTACTATAGTTTCACAAATGTATACAAGTTACCATTTATCTCAAATACACTTACATTTTAACTTACACATTTTATACATATACATGATAAAAAAAAAAAAAAAAAAAAAAAAAAAAAAAAAAGATTTTTTTTGTTGACAAAAGTCCCCCAAAACCGGCAAGGGGGGGGGGGGGGTTGGCATTAATGGTTTGGTTGAAAATTTTACTTACATATCTAAATATATACTCCAACTCATTCATGCACATCATTCATCCAATAATTCACCAAGTCAAGTAAAAACTTTTCTTTCTCTTTGTTCTTCATTCCATAACCGGCCTATACAAAGAGTTAGCAAGGGATCACAAAAATTTTGCAAGCTCAAGTTATAACAATCTAGATCACACTCTTATTAAGGTTTTGAAATAAAAGCCTAGGGTGTTTAGGTTAATCCTTGTTCTAATCACCTCATCAAGTTTACTTGTAAGCATATCATTTATATTTTTCATTTTTCCTTATCATTTCATATTTATTTCTTCATATTTGGAGCAAACATGCAAGACTTGTGTTACTTATACCATTTTTCCATTGATTTTAGAGTTATATATATATAAAGGTCATCCTATAATTATCCCCTTGTTATATATTGGTCTTGATGATGTTTAGGAACCCATGACACCCTAAGAAGGTGTATGGTAGGATTAGATTAGCTTTGGAGTTGATTTGAAGGGATTGGAATAGGTTTAGTACGAGAAAAACTATTTTCGACAAGTATTAAAAGTGGTCTGTTCTTATTTTGTTTTTCTGGAAAATCCGACAGTAGGCACAAATTTCTGGCCTTGATATTTAGAAAATATACTTTAAAACGAATCCGTGGCCGCTTGAACGGATTAAAACGGAGTTATAACGAAGAAGTTATGAATTTTTCAAGTTTGACGACGAAATATACATTTTCAGAAAATTTCAGCAATCTATTTTTATTTTGTACGAGTAAAAAACGAGTCCTAAGCTTTATAAATTATTTCGACTTATCAAAAATATAATAGTATACTTTGATACGAAGCTAAGGACGTGTAATACGTAGAAAATGGATTTGAAACGACTAAGATATAAACGTTTTCATAAATTGCCGTAACTTTATTATTTTGGAAAAACTATTTTTGGAGAACAAAACTTTTGGAGAACTATTTTTGGAGAACAAAACTTTTGGAGAACTATTTTTGGAGAACAAAAGTTTTGGAAAACTATTTTTGGAGAACAAAGGATTTGGAGAACTATTTTTGGAGAACAAAAGATTTTTGGAGAACTATTTTGGAGAACTAAAGTTTGGAGAACTAAAACCATTTGGAGAACTAAAATATTTGAAGAGCTAAAAGATTTGGAGAACAAAAATATTGGAGAACAAATGGAGTACATTTTCCTATAAAAGTTATAATTTCACAATAAATCATTAATAAACCATTGTAGGATGACATTTTGACGTAAATACTTGTAAAGTAATTTAAGATTGGTCAAGACATCAAAAGAGTATTTTTCGACGATAAGTATTATTTTCAAAACTCGCAAATGGTATAAATAACATACGAAATGCATGCATAACATTATATCATGACTCATTACATATCATATCATTCATAATAGGTCATTTTCGAGATTCACGCTACATCTCAGTGTATCCACTTTTGTCATCATTAACTTTGCAACAGGTGAGTTCATAGCCCCACTTTTACTCTTTTAACTGTTTTACAAACTCTTGGGGGAGATACATGCTACATTTTTAATCGAACACAAATGCTTTGAACTGTATGCTATAACCGAATGTTTTATTGTCACTAAGTATTTGCCATGTTCGAAGTCCCTACATCATGAACCATTAGTCACTTGCGAGTGAGCGCGAATATTGTGAATAGGCCTATTGGAATTAACACTCCCGCTCCTATTGACCCAGTTAGGGGAAATCGAGCGCACTATATTTGAATCATTAAGGTAAATTGGCAAGTTTACCTATTAGGGCGGCGATGAAACGATGATTACCAATTTTTATTGGTGCGATGTTTACGCTTTGGTGTCATGAACTTAGTGAAATAAATACGATTTTGTTTTCAACGATGAGTGTGAAACAATTTAACTCACACTACGATGATTGTGTTCAAACGAATTAATTAAACCTATGGATTTCACTCAACCTTTGTGTTGACCTTTTTAAGCATGTTTTATCTCAGGTATCTATGGCATTCAATTCATGGCATGCATTTGGACACATCATAGAGTCGCGGTGACGACGCGTCTCACTTGGGTTTTACGTACTTTAACGCATCGTTTGAATTGTAATGAACTTATTTTCCGTGCATAGTAACTTTCATTTGGGACCTATACTTTTGTAAACTCTGATTGTTTTATTAAATCAAACGATGTATTTTCCAAACGACACTTTAGGTCGTTCAATATAACTGTGATTGTGATGCTATGACAGTCAATCCCCAGGAATTCCATTCCGCTGCAAAACAGGTAATTTGGGGGTGTGACAGATTGGCATCAGAGCTTCGGTTATAGAGAACTAGGTTGCATCATTGACCCTAGACTATAACTACATCATCATAGCATCTCTTCATTTCATCATAAGTGCAGGTTCACTTTACATGCGGTTTATACGTACATTTTTCGAGTTATTTACTTTCATTTCAAAACGATTGTCACATGGATGCCCTTAAATACCCATCCCATTATCCTTTCCTCATACTCTAATGTCGAGAATGCCTTGTTATTCCCCATCAAAATTTCAACATCAATTGACTCATCACCGATAACGTCGAATGCCGAGATAAACCTTTAAATAGGGCGAAGTCACTCTCACTCCTTTGTTTCACCACTAACATGTCGAGTTACACGTTATTCACACACTTAGTCACTAAACCATTATACATTTGAAACACTTACGACATCTCATAACCCATCTTCTTGGAATCCATCATTCATTTTTTTAAAAGATAACCTCAAATCTATTATCTCATATCACCTCTCTTTAGAGCGCATATTTTTAACATGGGATTTAGCTACGTCTCACATTTCCTCTTATTTTGAAGATATGGCGCCGAAGAAAGCTACACCTGAATTGACACAAGCGGCTATTCAAAAGTTGGTAAGGGATAGTGTAGCAGAGGCATTAAGGGTTGAAAGGGAAACGGTGGCTGCTGCTGCTGCTGAGGCCGCGGCTACTGCCGAAGCCGCTAGAATTGCGAGGGAAGCCGAAGCCGCTAGGCTTGCTGCTGCTGCAGGAAATGCAGGAGGGTCCGGAGTTAAAATCTGTTCGTATAAGGATTTCAAAAGTGGAGATCCCACTAAGTTTAGAGGTACCGAAGGAGCCACTGCCATGGTTAGATGGTTCGAGAAATTGGAGTCCGTGTTTTTGTTATGTAATTGCCCGGATAATAGTAAGGTCAAGTTTGCTACAAGTACACTACTGGATGGAGCATTGTCGTGGTGGAACTCATATGCTCAGCCGATTGGAATGGAGAATGCTTTCAATCTTACTTGGGAGCAATTCAAGGGTTTGGTGACAAAGAAGTTTTGTCCTCGTACGGAAGTGAAAAAGTTGGAGACAGAATTCTATGAACTAGTAACTATTGGGTACGATATTGACACTTACATTCGGAGATTCCAAGAATTGGCCGCGTTATGCCCATCTATGGTTTCGGATAACGAGAAGTTACTAGAGGCTTTCATCGGGGGAATTCCCGAGGTTATTCAAGGAGATGTGACTTCGTTTGACCCACAAACAATCGAGGAATCTATTAGAGTGACTCAGAAGCTTATGGCACAAGTAGTAAAGAGAGGAGACATCACCAACACCAACCGAAACCACAATAACAACAACGACGATAACCAAATCAACAACAACAAAAGGAAATGGGAAAACGACCAAGGAGGTTATAACAACAACAACCAAAACCGTAACACTAACCATCATCAACAACAAAATAGAAGGCAAGAAGCGGGAATGGTTTATATCGCTGCACCAATGGGAGGTAGAGGGTATGCTGGAACACACCCACTATGTAATCGATGTAATTTTCATCACTCAGGTCCTTGCCCTGCCAAGTGCCACAAGTGCCAAAAACCGGGACATCTAGCAAGGGATTGTAAAGGTAAAGCCGTAGTCACATGCTTCGGATGTGGGGAACAAGGACACTATCGGAATCAATGTCCTCAAAACCAAGGTCAACCAGTTGAAGGTGCTCATGGGAATGCATACATGTTAGGAGGAGGAGAAGCTCGTCATGGTCACAACAACGCGGAAGACTGAAGAAGTTTGGAAGCTAACAGTCTTATTTTCCTTATGTACTATGTTGTACTAAGTTTATGTCTTCCATCATATCCGGAACTTTATAACTTAACGATGTACTACTTTTGATAAACCACTCGTTGTAAAATATTCTCATCTATCGTACTTATTTTCTTTCCGACTTGTTATTACTTACGAGAATTTTACTTCTTTTTACTTTATCGACCATTTTAACGACACGGTTTAAATCCTTGTAAGCATCGAGAGTTATAACAACTAAACCGAACGTCACATCATCGTTCCTTAATTATACATAGCCTAGCTAACTATGTCTAATTCTGGAGGGATCATGTTATGTTGGGAGCAGTAATTATAAATCTTAGTGCAAGCAAAATCTTCACATATTTCAAAGTCAAAGTGTTACTTATGAGAGATTCATCCGATATTTTCTTTACTACGATGTTTTATACGCTCTCAATCATCGATAACCGTAACGACACTTCTCCATGTCTTTTCTCCTCGATATTCATCACAAACTCAAAAATTCGATAGACCAACACGAACTGAATTCCTTTTTGGATGGGCGAATGTGACAACCCGTACTTCCAGGTCATTTCTCGAAATAATTCATGCCTTACAATTTCAACATTTATCGTAAACTGGGTTTACGTGTTCCAAATTCGCGTAACCTTTATGGTTTAGCGGCGAATTCATGATCATAACATCGCGAACATTTCATATGGACTAAGTTTAGTCTACATTTCATTAACATCATTTGCATCATGTTAGTTCATTCATGACATTGCATTTCACATAAAACGCGTAAATTTTATATTAAATAAACGTTATCGCGTGAGTTATTATTTTGAACATTTAATCCGTTACTTCCAAAAATGATCCCGATATATTTTATACTTACATTTAGTTTATAAAAACTATATTTTGAGTTTACCTAGTGTTTTAAATTTATTTTGTATATAAATCGTTAAATTTATATTATTACGACGTTTTTCTCAAAAAACTACACGATAATTATTATATCACTCAAATTTTACAAGGAATGTATTTTGAAAATTTTTATAACTACAATATACTTTACTTTGATCCCTTTAAAATTTATTTTAACTAAAACTGCTATAGTTTCACAAATGTATACAAGTTACCATTTATCTCAAATACACTTACATTTTAACTTACACATTTTATACATATACATGATAAAAAAATAAAAAAAAAAATATTTTTTTTGTTGACAAAAGTCCCCCAAAACCGGCAAGGGGGGGGGGGGTTGGCATTAATGGTTTGGTTGAAAATTTTACTTACATATCTAAATATATACTCCAACTCATTCATGCACATCATTCATCCAATAATTCACCAAGTCAAGTAAAAACTTTTCTTTCTCTTTGTTCTTCATTCCATAACCGGCCTATACAAAGAGTTAGCAAGGGATCACAAAAATTTTGCAAGCTCAACTTATAACAATCTAGATCACACTCTTATTAAGGTTTTGAAATAAAAACCTAGGGTGTTTAGGTTAATCCTTGTTCTAATCACCTCATCAAGTTTACTTGTAAGCATATCATTTATATTTTTCATTTTTCCTTATCATTTCATATTTATTTCTTCATATTTGGAGCAAACATGCAAGACTTGTGTTACTTATACCATTTTTCCATTGATTTTAGAGTTATATATATATAAAGGTCATCCTATAATTATCCCCTTGTTATATATTGGTCTTGATGATGTTTAGGAACCCATGACACCCTAAGAAGGTGTATGGTAGGATTAGATTAGCTTTGGAGTTGATTTGAAGGGATTGGAATAGGTTTAGTACGAGAAAAACTATTTTCGACAAGTATTGTTATATATTGTTCCCCTATTAATATCCTACTGGAAATATATATATATTGAGATTTTAGTTACCTTTTTACCATATTCATTGTGTTCAGAACGTACAAACGAGGTTTATACTTCTTTATTTATACTTTACTATTCCTTTTTACTTTTTATATTTACTATACGAATGTTCATTTGAACTACTCCACTAATCTTGTTCCTAATTGGATTTGTGGACA
>BPTQ01000005.1:175083874-175124295 GCA_019973895.1 Chrysanthemum seticuspe | reverse complement strand
TTTGGAGAACAAAGGATTTGGAGAACTATTTTTGGAGAACAAAAGATTTTTGGAGAACTATTTTGGAGAACTAAAGTTTGGAGAACTAAAACCATTTGGAGAACTAAAATATTTGAAGAGCTAAAAGATTTGGAGAACAAAAATATTGGAGAACAAATGGAGTACATTTTCCTATAAAAGTTATAATTTCACAATAAATCATTAATAAACCATTGTAGGATGACATTTTGACGTAAATACTTGTAAAGTAATTTAAGATTGGTCAAGACATCAAAAGAGTATTTTTCGACGATAAGTATTATTTTCAAAACTCGCAAATGGTATAAATAACATACGAAATGCATACATAACATTATATCATGACTCATTACATATCATATCATTCATAATAGGTCATTTTCGAGATTCACGCTACATCTCAGTGTATCCACTTTTGTCATCATTAACTTTGCAACAGGTGAGTTCATAGCCCCACTTTTACTCTTTTAACTGTTTTACAAACTCTTGGGGGAGATACATGCTACATTTTTAATCGAACACAAATGCTTTGAACTGTATGCTATAACCGAATGTTTTATTGTCACTAAGTATTTGCCATGTTCGAAGTCCCTACATCATGAACCATTAGTCACTTGCGAGTGAGCGCGAATATTGTGAATAGGCCTATTGGAATTAACACTCCCGCTCCTATTGACCCAGTTAGGGGAAATCGAGCGCACTATATTTGAATCATTAAGGTAAATTGGCAAGTTTACCTATTAGGGCGGCGATGAAACGATGATTACCAATTTTTATTGGTGCGATGTTTACGCTTTGGTGTCATGAACTTAGTGAAATAAATACGATTTTGTTTTCAACGATGAGTGTGAAACAATTTAACTCACACTACGATGATTGTGTTCAAACGAATTAATTAAACCTATGGATTTCACTCAACCTTTGTGTTGACCTTTTTAAGCATGTTTTATCTCAGGTATCTATGGCATTCAATTCATGGCATGCATTTGGACACATCATAGAGTCGCGGTGACGACGCGTCTCACTTGGGTTTTACGTACTTTAACGCATCGTTTGAATTGTAACGAACTTATTTTCCGTGCATAGTAACTTTCATTTGGGACCTATACTTTTGTAAACTCTGATTGTTTTATTAAATCAAACGATGTATTTTCCAAACGACACTTTAGGTCGTTCAATATAACTGTGATTGTGATGCTATGACAGTCAATCCCCAGGAATTCCATTCTGCTGCAAAACAGGTAATTTGGGGGTGTGACATAATAAGACAGTGTCACTGATATGATTTATAGACAAAATCAAAATATAGATATGTAGAACTTTATTGTTTTAATAATGAATCATGCATAACAATTTATTGATAACATTTCAGGAAGCAACATCAGGAACGCGACAAGTTATCGAATAAAATTCATGCAATGGTTCTTATATAAACTATGATGCTTCACGTGTGGAAAGTAATGTATTATTTCAAGACAATCAAGAAATAATATGGGCAACCTGCAAGGTAATCAAGCTTATGGCTCCCACTGGATTAGACAACATTACATGTGTTTTGTCACCAGTATTAAAGTCACGTAGCTCCCACTAGATTAGACAACATTATAAGTGTTACGTCACTAGTGGAGAGTGAGTGTCGATTGGATACTTTCCTTCTTTCTTTGAATATCTACACATCATTGCTAATGTGAGTCACTTGGACTAGTAAACATGTACTTAGATATTCAATGAAGTGCATCAATTTCTAACATATAGATGACGGGCTAGCCATCATTGATATTTTAACTTGAAAATAGGCATGCATTTCCTCCATAAGGTCTACTTTACCACAAGGGTGTGTAAGACCTTAGTAGGTTTATTGGGTTAAGATTATTGCTAGGTAATCATGCTAGTAATTGTCTTTACCACTTTGCGGTTTATTGATATTTCCGTCTTCTAATTAAAACTCATATTATTTTGGTAGCTGTAGAAAACATGTTTTCTAGTTATCCAAATATCTTATCTTACTTCAATGTTTCAAAACCGGAACTAGGGTTATAAAACAAACTTGAAAGAATAAGATGTGCAACCATACTTAACCGTTTTGACTTTTGCAAGACATCACGATTTCTAGAGTAGGTGTGCTTTGAGTTTGATTAGAATTAGGACAATTCAAATATTCCAATTATTGTATTTCCTCATAAAGAAAAGAGATAGGAACAAGTCTCCTTCTTACAAAGAAAGAAGTACTTAGTTTGTCTTTTTAACAAGAAAAGAACAAACTTTTATTTACGATTGTGTTGCATTATATCATTAATTTGAATTTACAAAGTTTAATTTTAGTATTTTCGATAATTATCCTTTTTATAAATTAATTAACCCATGTTTACAATTTAAAACAATTAATTTACGGAAAAAAGGCTAAGATCCACATTGTGCTTCTACTATCACATCAGTTGATCTTCTAGCAATAGTAGATTCAATTGGTAGGCGACGATCACCAATTGCATTACATGTGCAACTCTTAGATCCTTATGGGACTCATGGAACTAGTGAACAAGCAACTAGTGTCAAGTAGGCATGTTTAGTCCCATCCTTGCCTCGGGTCAAGGTCTCACCGCTTAACTCGATTAAGTCATCCAATTTGAGAACGTGCGAAAATATATCTAGGTCCCACGCATAGACAATAATCACCTTGGGTTACAATTCAACCTAGGTCCCACGCATAGGCAAAAAGTAATTGCAAGTGTTCTCAAGCGATTGGACGGCATGACTTAAATTTGTGACGGGTAAAATATTTTGATGTGAATCAAAAAAGGTCTACGAAAAAGCATGCATTCATTCTTCGTAGCACAAGTTAAAAACTCTTCTTAACTTAAGTTTAATCATTGTTTTAATTTATGTGTGTCAAGTTGTCCATTTCCAAGTCTAATATAGAACCTATGTGGATTATAATAGAGATAGGACAATACATAAATTGAATAACATACATAACAAGTTAAGTGTTATTTTTAAAACAATGATTTTAAGTTAAATCCGTATTTAAACTTAGTTAAACTAAATCATAAGATTTAGTTTGAAAATGATTTGGGTTGCGTTTTAAGTTTTAGAAAACGATTTGCAAGTTATATACATTCACAACATACATAATAAGCAAACAACCAACACACAACCACAATATGCAAAGCCTCAACCGTTGAAAGAACCTATGCTTGGTCTCGTGAGCCATCACGAGAACCAAGAGTCAACTAGGGACATAAACCACAACCACACGGAGGACTCCCACTTGCTCCAAGACCAAGCTAGGACAAGTAGAAGCCCATTATGCACATGAAAAGTGAATCTGCCAACCCATAATTTCTGCATTCGGAGTCCCAATAGGCCAAGAAGGAGTCCTCCCCGAGCTTAGCATAAAACTACAAAGTTGTGGGCCCATGAGTTGTCTACCTGCAGCAAAAAATTGGTTAAAAAATACCTTACCAATCACCGGGAAACTCCGTTTACTGCAGCTTGTCCGAGCAGCCATTATGCGTCTTTATGTCTTTTATGCTTTGCCATTCCATTCCAAGCATCGGTTACAATATATAGAATGTAAAATACAACTAATCTACTATCTATCTATTGTAAAATGCCCAAACAATGGCAAAAACCAAATTAAAATACATACATAAAGGCCGAAACAATGGCAAACCCCAAATAACAAGAAATAAACGACAATCACAATCATTCATGGCACAAGTGGTCTAGGTTTTCATTGGCTTTGCATATACACATAATAATACCATAAAATTCTGAACATAACAAAGTGTTGGCTAATCCCATGAGCAAACATGCATGTATTTGCCATGGACACAATTTAAATGACATGAAATAAAAGAATTAGCCAACGAATCGAAGAAATAATCAACAAGAATTAAAACCCCGATTGGTACGCGTGTAAAATGGATTTAGGTTCTCAAACCTACTGATATTAGAAAATTTAGCCTTTGGGGCTGTTTTCAAATCGTTTCAAGAATCGATTAAAACAACGCGATTAAAGCCATTTTTAGCGTACCGAACACATTGTTTAATTAACGTATGCGAAACCAATGGCCATAGGAACAAAAATCACAGATCTTTATATTACTAATAACATTCTTAATCCATGAAAAATGGAGCCCTCGGGGCTGTTTTGAAAGTGGTTACAAAAAAACACTTAAAAACACGCGTTTTGACCATTTTTTCGCATACCCGATAATCATATGGCACATATGATGGCTCGTGATACCACTATATGTGATGATGAATATAATAAACATAAAGTAAACATATAAATGCAGCTGAATCATCACCAACAATGGATCCATATAGCCATATGATCAATCAAATAAAACAAACATAAGGTTTATACCTTTGAAGCGTGAATCCGGTTGCAAGACACCAATCACCACCACGATAGGAATCAAGAAACCAAAAGACCAACGATGTTGGCCTTTCCCAATGAATGAAACACACTACACGTCAAGCAATCACCCTTTGATGCTAGTCTAACCTTTTCACCAATCCTTGCACAAGACTACTACTAGAATTATCAAGGAATAATAATCAAAACCAAAAACCTCTTTTTGGATGAATGTTGGGTCGTCAACTTCAAGGGGGAGGGGAGGGGATTAAGTAGCCAATTAGTAACCTCCCTAATCAACATTAATTATCATAATTAGAATTAATGATAATTGATGTCAATCCACAAGTTACACATTAGGTCCTTCAAAGTCCAAATTCTCCTCTTTACACCCTTATGTGACAAAGGTTATTAATAACGTAAATACGATAAATACATTGTAATAATGGTGTCTAAGTGTATATGTGTGTGACCCCATAGGCTCACATATGACTAGCCATATAATTATTTATTATGACACAAGCATACTCCAACACTTCATTCCTGCATCCGCCAACACTCATCAACCATTTGATGATCCATCTAGCAAAAACACTTAAGGAACTTAGTAATCTTTCAAATAGGATCAATCCTTTTGTACTCGTGCTTTATCAATGTAATCCAATTCCCCTCATGAAATAAAACATATTACATTTGATATCTTGGTGTTAGAACCTCTTTAAATCAATCTTGGGATATAATGCATTGTCAAGATCATTGCATACCTTTAGTAAAGGTTCTGCTGAGCAGATGGGCGGATCCCAAAGTTTATGCTAGACGGATCCCTACACTTAGAGAACCGTGGGATCCGGCAAACAGAAAATGCAATTGCAAGCATTATATTTCAAACATATCCTTAGAACACCTCACACTAAGCTAAACATAGTGTCTTAAGGCAAATTAAGTCCTTATCAAGATAGGTTGATCCTTCCTACTCACACATAACTCACCTAGATCACACTCTAAGACGCTTGTAGTTCTACCGTTTTATTTTTTAATCCATTACTCTTCCGCTCTTAAACTCACACTTCATTTTCTACTTGATCCCTCACATCTAGTCTTAGAAATCTTTCGATTATGGCAAAATTGATCATAAATCATCCTCACCTCAAAATTGATCAAAGTTGATCAAACTCTAGTTTTTCCCATCTCAAAGCTTCTAGGATATTTTGCAAAACACTATCCTAAGTCACAAACTGATCTCTAGGACCATTTAGCTTCAATTGACACTCTCATCTTTAGTGTCATCCTTGCTCATCCATTGGTACTCTTGAAAGTTCCAAATCCTTCCATAAAAAAAAAAGACAATCATTAGCTACATCACTCATTACCTTCAAGTACTTAAGCAACCCTTCATTTAAGAAACTTAGGAGGACTGAAACACTCAAGATGTTATAGGTCTTAGATCTTAGAAAACATCATTTCCACTCTTTCATAGCTGCTGAGAGCCGGATCCCTAGGATTAGCCTAGACGGATCCCTCTGAGGAGGGAACCGTGGGATCCGGATGACAGTCTATGTCAAATCTTGCTAAAACAATCATTTCAACACATCTTCCTAACTCAAACACTCCATCTCATATTAAATGAGTTCCTAGATCAGTGCAAACTCTGAAGTTGACTCTTGTGCATGTTAATCATCGCATTCCAATGAATCCTAGTAGCTTAAGGCTTAAATGCACTTGCCAAATCTCTTGGTTTATAAACCACCTTGTTAGGACCTCCTTAGTCATCACTCTCATCCTAACTTTCATCACTTTAGAAATCCTTGCAAACCTTTTGAAATCATTTCATTATGAGGAAAAACCCAAGTAGTAACTTATCCACCAAAGAACCACCCACGAAAAAGGCGCGTGTTATACACGAAATCTCTTCAACCGAATCATCTCCGGTCAAGCCAACAAATGATAGGATCCTTCCTCATCCAATCAAACCGACTCCTAAAAGGATAGTACCCACAATACTACCAATGCCAAACACCACCATACCTCCTAGGCCAAACAATATCATCTACACTAAACCATCACCATTGGCTATTTCATTTACATCCCCACTATCATCACCACACCTTTACAATTTAGAGGACTTGCCTCCTAGGCCGTCTCATCCGCTTCCGCCAACAACATTCTCCTCATTAGGAGGAATAATGGTTCAAAATCAAGGTGTTGAGTCAACACTTGCTCCGGCTTACTTTTCGCCGTTTCCATCATATAACCCCATTTGGATTATGAGAAATCATCAAAGTCAACCACCCGACCATATGGAAATTGACACTTCTCTACCACCACCATCATTCTTGGTTGAGTCATTCTCAAATGCGCCTCCACCAATCCCTCCATTGTTTGAAGCTCCACAAGCCGCTTCACTTGATCCTTCTCATCAAGCCATCTCATTTCTTCCACCAACACTACCTAGCCATGACAAAGATTGCTATCATTGTCAACATGTTAAAAGTTTGATACATGAAGTACGAGAAGACCAACGTTTCATGTTCTATCATCTCCTCGAACGTTTCGACGACATCAAACCTAAACAAAACTTGAGCTAGAAGATTTTAGTGGTGTCCTAGCATCAAGCGATAGTTGGTTTAGAAATTTCTAGTCATGTATTTTCTTATTTTCTTAGTTTTTGGAGTCATGTATATCATAACTCTAGTTTTATTAAATGGAATTACATGCTACTTGTTATTTTTCTGAGCATATGATTACTTTGTATTCATATCTCATTTTTGTGATAACATTACTTGTTATATCACCTTTGCTAAAATTAATCAGCTAATACGGATCCCTCAGAATTGCCTAGACGGATCCCTACTAGGAGGGAACCACGGGATCCGTGAGACAGAAAACTATTTTCTACTAACTTGGACCACATTTGCAGGAAATTGTGAATTATAATTGTTGGAATCACTCCTAAACCTTAATTCAAGTGTTTGTTACTCATATGTAATAGGTAGCTTATTATGGCCTTTATGTTTGTTTAAGGTCAAGCTTATGTAGAAGGCCCATAAGCTTAGGCCCATGTCCAATAAGGAAAAGGGAAGGAGTGGGAGTGTTGCCCTAGCTCCTTGCCTATAAATACTCTTGTAAACCTTCATTTGAAGGTTGGTTGTTCAAGTTATTCCTTTCACTCATGCCCTACGCATAACTGTCTTACTATATCGTGTGTGTGTGTGTTTGGTTTATTGTTCAATCGCCTTTATCTCTTTCTTGTAAGCTTGTGTTGTAAAACTAGTGACCTAACAGTGGTATCAATCGCCTAACTAGTTGGGTGAATCGTTATTTCTTGAAGTGGGTTTCGGTCCTACGCGTAAGAATAACAAGATACTTTGGTTCGCTTAAAAACTTGTTTTTTACACTTTTTAATCCAAGATTCTTGTACTTTCAACGTTTTAAGGTGTTAAAATACTTGTTTTTGGCAAAAAATTTCAAACTTTACGCGTGGATCTTCGTTTTTAAGCTTGTTTTTGTTCGTGGGTGAAGTTCTACGTGTAACCCGTTTAGCCGTTTTGGTTAATCAAGGTTCACACTTTTGTGTTATTTTGGTACTATTAACGCTATTCCATAACAAAAATCTGGTTTAGAAACAAATTTGGGCATAATCATTTTTACGAGTAAGATTACGCGTATCAAAACCCTAATCTTACGCGTAACTTTATCCGTGGTTTGATCTTCAGTTTCGTGGTTTACTCCGTGTTTTCTTGCTTGGATAAGCCTGAAAATACGTCGACTTTGGATATCTTTTGCACTGTGATAGTGTAAAAGATCATTTGGGCAAAACCCTAAACTTACGCATAAGCATAAAGCTTACGCGTAGAAATCCTACGCATAAGATTCATCTTACGCCTAAGCCAAGTCTTACGCATAAGGTAATCCTACGCATAAGTTTCTACACCTAACTTTGTGTCTACGCATAACTTTAGAGTCTTTTCCATACTTACGCGTAAGCTAAATTCTATGCGTAACTTGTGATTGTTACGCGTAACTTTGGTGTTTTTACGCATAAGTGCTACTTGGATTATTGTGATTTCTACGCCAAAGGACACTTCCACAACTAAGGTTCATTCGACTACAAAGATCCATTTTTATAACACAAGTTAATCAACATGTCTCAACCACCATACTCTAACTATTTCCCTTACACTTATTCTCAACGACAACAACAACTAAGTCCACAACATCAACAATGGAATCAACAACAAGCAATTTATCAACAACAATTTAATCAATAACATACTCCACAACTTGGAGAATTCCTCCACCACAAATGGTTCAAACACCTCCAAGCCTTCAAGTTCAACCCTACACAAACGATTTCAATCAACATCCATCAAGGAACACTATGAAGGAACCCACTTGGTTTGCAAAGATGTGTGAAGCTTTAAGCAGCCAACAATCAATTCATGAGGCTGGATCACTTGATAGACCTCCAATGTTAACTCCAGGAAACTACGATCAATGGGTGATAAGGTTCTTTAGGTTTTGTGATCTGAAGAAGCAACATGGAAAGTTCTTAAAGAAGGTTATCTTGGAAGGTCCATTTGAGATGCCTACTGTCATTGTACCCGGAGATCCAAATGCTATTCCACCAAGAGATGAACAAACGAACATTGCTACTGTTGCAGACTTGAATCCTCAAGAACTTCTACACTATGAAGCAGATGAGCTTGCAATGGAATATATCCTCTTAGGATTACCAAACCCAATTCTTCATAGTGTTGATGCTCAAAAGACTGCACATAAAATGTGGGATCATATTCGTCTTCTTAAGGAAGGATCTGTACTCAATCAGGAGGATTTGGAATCCAAAATTTACTTGGCTTATGAACACTTCATGATTAAACCTGGAGAGACACTAGAGTCCTATCATCATCGATTTTCAGACATCATCAATGATTTGGATAAACACAACATCATCATGCCAAGAATTGCAGTGAATACTAAGTTCCTGAGTAGTCTTGGTCCTGAATGGGAGAAGTATGTCATTTTTCTCCGTCAAGCGAAGAATATGCATCATTCTACATATGGATTGTTGTACGATTACTTGAAGCCTCATGAAAAGGAAGTTGATCGGGAAAGGATTCTCCGTGCTCAAATTGCTCCACCTACACATCCGGAAAATCAACAACTTGCCTTATATGCTCAACAAAGTTATCCTCCTCAACAAGCAACTCAACCAACTACCTCAGTCACACAAAACGATCATTCACAGCAACAATCTCAACAAAATCAATTGGTTCCATACAACAACACCAATGCTCAACCAATTGTCAGTGAAGCTAATGAGGACATCGATCCGTTCGAAGCATTGCAACAAGGATTTGTTATGATTGCTAATGCTTTTGGCCGTTATACCAACAAATCAAACAATCGTATTCATTCCTCATCTAACACACGAAATCAGGCTGTTGTGAACAATGGACGAGTTGAAGTTCAGAATCGTGGATATGGTCGTTAGATGGGCGGTGGTCAAGGGTTTAATGCTACGGGTAGGAACAACAACAGAGCTCCAGTGGTGGAACAGGGAAATGCTCAGCATGGGTTAATTGGTCTTCGATGCTACAACTGCAATGAGAAGGGACACCTGGCTAATGCATGCCCAAAGCCGAGGACTAGGGGTAGTGCTTATTTCAAAGAGGCTCTTCTTTTGGCTCTTAAGGATGAAGCTGGTGGATCTCTCACAGACAAAGAACAGAGTTTTATGGCAAATGCAGACTCAGATGATGATATGGAGGACTTGCAGGCTAATGCAGCAGTTATGTTGATGGCTAATATGCATGAGCTACACATGAGTGACACAGGCCCAGTGTATGACACTGATGGCTTGTCTCAGGTACCCGAACAAATCATATTTATCACTGATCTAATATCTCCGCCAATATCAGAATCCGGCAAGGCTCAGAATGTTCAAAACGAGTCATCTACATCACATTTCGACGATTTTCAACTAAACCCCGTAGTTACATTTGACGATCAAGATGACCTTATGGTTTCCATTGATAATCAAATTGACTCCGTGGTTATACTTGAGGATCTAAATAATGATCATGTTGTGACTCCCGTTGAACAAACCGAACTTTTGCCTCATCCAGATCTTGCTCTCTTACTTAAAGACCAACAATCCCAAATTGAAGAATGTTGTGCATTAAATAAGGACTTAAAAAGTAAAAATGCACTGCTAACCAAGGATTTTGAATGCTTACAAATGCAACTCAACTTTTTTAAAACTCAAGAAAACCGTGAAAAAGGTTTTGAAGCCGCTTTTACTAAATCTCATCAAAATGAAAAATATTTAGAGAGACAGATGCGTGATCTAGCCGCTTCGAAGAATGCTTTGTTGTCTGAGATAGAACAACTGAAACATGAACATAAAAAGCAAATTAACGCTCTTACCTTGGAAAATCAAAAAGCTAAGGCTGCGTTGTTAACTTGTCAAAAACAGTTCTCTGCATACAGAAAGCATTCAACGAATCGAATAGATGACCTTCTTGAAGAAATTATCGGCTTGCAAAACAAACTTAAAGAGTTTAAAACTGTTATTTACAAACATGGTGAATCAGTAACAGCTATTTAAAAGTTTACTTTAAAACCCAATCCAAAAGGATATGGACCAACTCTTGCTGATTACAAACCTAAGCTTTCACTTAAAACATTCAAACCAAATCCTGAAGTTTCCAGTGCAGAATATAAAATTAATGATACTATTATGAGTGTTGTTGAATATCATCGTCAAGAGGAATTAGATGCAGAAGACGAGAGTCGATCAAAATTAAAAACTGTTGTTTACAACAAACCTTTTAATTATTCAAAACCGGTCACTTTTGTCACACCAACGGATTCTTCTAACACACCAAGGGTTATCATAAAAACACATGAGTCTTCTAATGTTAATCCCCAACCAGATTATGCACAAATTTATGGTCCTTTACCTTCCATTAGTGAAGTAAACTCAAAACCTGAAAATCGAAAAATTCTTAGATATTTTGACATTTTCATGGCTGACCTCAAAACTTTACAACATGAGATAGAATATCATTCTGAAATAAAAGTTCAACATTTTCAATCGCCTCTGGTGCGAGAACAAAGAGACATTTTTCAGAAAAATCTTTTACCAAATGTTAAAAATTTGAAAATTTGTGCATTGTCTTGGGAACGGGACTTTCATAAGGAACTTGGAGTGATGAAGGTCGTTTTCGAGAAAACAGAAACATCTATTTCTAACACTAAACGTAAAAAGAAAATGTTGAGAAAAGATGTTGATCGACTCTTCAAAGATATTATCTGTGCTGATATCCATAATGTTGTGTTATTTAATTCTTTGCCACATGCATCTGATTATATCTCTACTGATACTGTTGATAAGAGTGTAACTGTTGAGAACACCGATAATGTGCTTCAGATCGAGTCTTTAAAAGCTGAAAATGAACGATTGCTTAACGAACTTTCCTATGCAAAACGTCGTCTTAATTGGTGTCAAAAAGATATTCACAATAAACAACTTGCTTTTCAAAACAAAATCGCTCAGTTGTGTGCAAAATCTTCTGATCCTAAAATTGAGCAACTGGATGATCAAAACGTGTCTTTGAAAAGTCAAATCTCAAAATATGAACAAGAACTTGAAAAAGTTAAACAGGAATATGGTGTCATATTTGATTTACTCAATAAGACTTGTCATGAAGCATCAAACGAACTTGATCACTATCTTGCTCACACTAGAGAAGTCATGAATTTTGTTGGTAATATTCGTTCTGAAAATCAAGATTTGATTCACACTATCTCTAAGTTAAGAGAAATGTTAGGAAAGTATGAACAACTTCCGCCTACCGTGATTAAGAGAATAGCACCAGTCACACTTAGTAATCGTGAACCTAGAATCCCTACTGCCAAATCACAAGTTGCTAACGTGCTTCCTTCTACTGAAACAGGAATAGTTGCGTCTTTTCCAAATGTCCGCACTTCACAGCCTAGGAGCACTCAATCGAAGAATAGGAAGTTGCGACCTAAGAAAAGATCAATAAGGAATGCTAAAGTAGAAGATATTGCGTCTGGCAAATGTAATAGAAATAGTGATGTAACGAATGCTAAACCTTTAAGCACCTTTGATATTCAGTCTGATGCACCTTGTGTTATTTGTCGTAAAAGTATGAATTCTGATTGTCATGACAAATGTGTTGCTAAAGCTATAATCTCTCATTTACGGAATCCTAAGAATCGGAATACCTCTAGGCCCAATAAGTCTGTGCTAGGTAGACCGCCTTCTTTAGATACTAAGGCAAGCGTTGTTGTCCCTGTAGCTCCAGTTTCACCTCCTAAGAATGTAGTACCACCCAGTGCATTCACAATGACAAAAGCAAATAGTAGTTATAGATGGCAGAAATGGATATATAACACACTAGGATTTAAATGGATGCCTAAACTTATTAATGTTTGTATGTCTACTATCACTGCTCCGGAACCCCCTAACATTTCGGGTTCCACATCTACTTCTATTCCATCTGTGTCGTCTGTGTGTACTGCAGGTGATACAGATCATTCTCTGGATTATTGATAGCGGATGTTCCCGACACATGACAGGCAACCTTAAACTGTTATCAAACTTTATTGCAAAGTTCATTGGCACTGTCAGATTCGGGAATGATCACTTCGCAGCTATCATGGGCTACGGAGACTATATCAATGGGAACATCGAAATCAGCAGGGTTTACTATGTGGAAGGCCTCGGTCACAATCTGTTTTCAGTAGGTCAGTTTTGTGATGGAGATTTGGAGGTTGCTTTCCGGGAGAAAACTTGTTTCATTCGTGATCTACAAGGAAATGACCTTATATCTGGCTCGCGTAATTCTAGTCTCTACACTATCTCTATGCAAGACATGGTTGCTTCATCCCCCATCTGCTTACTTTCAAAGGCAACATCAACAAAATCCTGGCTATGGCACCGTCGTCTCTCGCATCTAAACTTTCAAACCATCACCAACCTTGCTCGACACAAACTCGTTGAAGGACTCCCACGATTTCGGTATTCAAAAGATCACCTTTGCTCAGCCTGTGAACAAGGGAAAAGCACTCGTGCTCATTTTCCTTCAAAGGTAGAACACAGCTCTCAGCATGTGCTTCATCTTCTTCACATGGATTTGTGTGGCCCGATGCGTGTGCAAACGATCAATGGCAAACGCTACATCTTAGTAATTGTTGATGACTACTCACGATGGACTTGGGTCTACTTTCTTAGAAGCAAAGACCAAGCTCCACAAATGATCATCACCTTTCTCACGAAAATACAGGTTCAGCTCCGCAACACCTTCAGTCTAATCAGAACAGACAAAGGAACTGAATTTGTTAACCAAACCCTTCATGAATTCTATGGGAAAGTGGGAATTCAGCATCAAACATCTATTGCACGTACACCTGAACAAAACGGAGTTGTTGAAAGACGAAACCGAACGTTAGTGGAAGCTGCAAGAACAATGTTAATCAATACTAAACTTCCAGATTACTTGTGGGCAGAAGCTGTATCTACTGCATGCTATACTCAAAACCGTTCTATGATCACAAAACGCCACAACAAAACACCTTTCGAGCTTGTCCACAACCATAAACCGAATCTCAAACACTTTCATGTATTTGGATCCCTTTGCTATCCAAATAATGATCGTGATGATTTTGGAAAGCTCAAAGCCAAAGCTGACATTGGAATCTTTATTGGATATTGTGAGAATTCTAAAGGGTACCGGATATGGAATCGTCGTACAAAATAGGTTATGGAAACGATTCATGCTCATTTCGATGAACCTACGGAAATGGCTTCTGAGTATAACAGCTTAGAACCCGGTCACAACCGTTTAAACTTCCCTCAACCCCCATCATCAGCTGAACAAAGCCCCCAACTCACTCGTCAACAAATGGAAAGGTTATTTGCTCCGCTGTTCAGTGACGATATTGATGAACGTGCTCTAGGTGTATCCGCTGTTTCCGCTGCTCAACCTGATACTACTCTTATACCTGATACACCTGCTACAACAACTACTGTTGAAGATGCACCTACACCAGTTGACTCCAACACAACTGTTGAACAAACCGCTTCCAACAATGATGAACCGGCTGATGATATTCTGAATGAAGTACCCCCACCTGCAGATTTTGATCCAAATGAGTTCTTTAACCCGTTTGCCAATGAGACTGCTACACCAGATGTCGCGGAATCTTCAACAAACCATTTGAATCCTCAGAATCTACACAATGTATACCAACATCAACCCTCTACACATAAATGGACAAAAGATCATCCTCTGGAAAATATTATTGGCAACCCGAACCAACCAGTCGTTACGAGACAACGTCTTCTCTCAGATGGTGAGCACTGCATTTATGCACTCACTGTCTGCCAATCTGAGCCCAAAAACATCAAAGACGCAATGACAAAAGACACCTGGATTGAATCCATGCAAGAAGAACTCAACCAATTCAAACGTCTTGAAGTATGGGAACTGGTTGAAAAACCAACAGGGGTTTACGTCATCGGTCTAAAATGGATTTGGAAGAACAAAGTGGATGCTGAAGGGAACATAATCCGAAACAAGTCACGTCTAGTTGCTAAGGGTTATCGTCAGGAAGAGGGTATATACTTTGAAGAATCTTTTGCTCTGGTTGCTCGTCTTGAGGCTGTTCGGATATTTCAAGCGTTCGCGGCTCATATGAATATGACGGTCTATCAGATGGATGTCAAAACTGCGTTTCTCAATGGACAACTTAAAGAAACGGTTTATGTCATCCAACCAGATGGATTCATTGATCCTGAGTTCCCGAACCATGTCTACAAACTGAACAAAGCTCTTTATGGTCTCAAACAAGCCCCTTGGGCATGGTACGATAAGCTATCATCTTTCCTCATTGCTAATAATTTCACCAAAGGTTCGGTTGACCCTACTCTTTTTATACAATATCACGGGGCACATATCTTAATTGTTCAAATTTACGTGGATGACATCATTTTTGGGTCTACACATAAAAGGTTTTCAATCGCTTTTGCAAAACCAATGAATAAAATTTTTGAAATGTCCATGATGGGTGAACTTACGTTCTTTCTAGGATTGCAAGTTCATCAATCACCCCGTGGTATTTTCTTGAGTCAGTCCAAATATGCCCTTGAATTGTTAAACAAATTTGGAATGAAAACCTGTGACACTTATGCAACACCAATGGCTCATACTAAGAAGCTAGATGCTGATTTACATGGGAAATTAGTTGACCCTACCAAATACCGAAGTATTATTGGGTCTCTCATGTATCTAATAGCTAGCAGACCTGATATTGTATTTGCCGTTTATCTATGCTCCCGTTATCAGTCGCGACCAACTGAAACCCACCTCTCTGAGGCTAAAAGAATCCTCCGATACATCAAGGGAATCATTAACTTGGGGATCTGGTATCCGAAGGATTCTGGTTTTGAACTAATTGCTTTTTCAGACGCTGACCACGCAGGATGCTTAGACTCAAGGAAAAGCACTTCAGGAGCACTAAAATTTCTTGGCGATAAACTGGTGTCTTGGCAATCAAAGAAGCAGGACTGTACATCGCTGTCATCAACCGAAGCAGAATATGTAGCCATGTCCGCGTGTTGTGCTCAAGTCATCTGGATCAGAACACAACTCAAAGACTATGGTTACGTATTTGACAGAATCCCGATGTACTGCGACAATCGGAGTGCCATTGCGATGTGACAACTCGTAATTTCAGGACATTTCATATAGACTAGATTTAGTCTACACATCATTAGTAACATCATTTCATAACAATTTATGCATGGGTTTTGCATTTTACATTAAACGTTTATTTTCTTATTAAATAAACGCTATCGCGTAAACATTATTTGAACATTTGATCCGACACTTTCAAAAATTATTCTGATATATTTTTATACTCATATTAAGATTATAAAAATAATATTATTAGTTTACCCGGTGTTTTAAATTTATTTGGTATATAAATTGTTATATTTATATAATTACGACGGATTTCGTAAATACTACCTGATGATTATTATTTCACTCAATTTCACAAGAAATGTATTTTTATAAGTTTTATGACTTCAATATATTTTATTTTGACCCGTAAAAATTTATTTTTAGCCAACGCTACCCTAAATACTCAAAAGTGTATACAAGTTACAACTTATTTTTAATTAACTTACATCTACTTTACATTTATACATTTAAAAAAAAAAAAATTTTTTTTTAACTAACTACAAATACACCCTTGTCGACAAACAAGGGTGAGTCATTCACATTTGTTAAATATCTTACCTTATAATCTTATTATACTTCAAACAACACATACTTACTCATTCTACTAGGTGTAATAGATCAAATCCTCTCTTTCTCTCTTCTCTACAAACCGGCTAACCATAAGGATCAAGAAGAATTCACTAAAAATTTTGCTAGTCAAGTTTATTACACTCTAGTTACACTCTTAGTTAAGGTTTTGAAATAAAAACCTAGGGTGTTAGGATTAAACCTTTGTTCACTTCACCTCATCAAGTAACTAGTAAGCATTTCATGTTCATTTTCATCTTTCATATTCATATCATGTTCATTTTATCATGCTTGAGAAAAACATGCAAGTTATATGGATGTCTATACCACTTTTATTGTTTGTAAGTGCTATATATATATTTATCATCCTATAATTACTCCTTGAAACATATCACTTTTAATGATGTCTAGGAACCCATGACACCCTAAGAAGGTGTATGGTAGGTTTAGAATAGCTTCGGCGTTGGTTTGAAGTGGTTAGAATAAGTTTTACGCGAGAAAAACTCATTTAGACAAATATATTTAAGGGTCTGACCTTCTCTGTGAAATATGGAATTTTTGACAGTTGATAAAAATATTTGGACTAGATATTTGGAAAATATACTTTAAAACGAAAACGTGGCCGCTTGAACGGGTTAAAACGGAGTTATAACGAAGAAGATATGAATTTTTCAAGTTTAACGACGAAAACTATAAAAATCAGAAAATTCAGCATATTACTTCCACTTTTTACGAGTCAAAAATGAGTCTTAAGCGTTATAAATTGTGTCGACTTATCAAAAATATATTAGTATACTTTGATACGAAGCTAGGGACATATAAAACGTAGAAAACGGACTTGTAACGATTAAATTACACGTGTTTACATAAAGTTGCCGTAACTATATTATATAAGAAAAACTAATATATTTCTATTAGACAAATATTACGGCCACAAAGGACCATGTTAAGGGTCGTTTTTAACATGGATGTAGTACTTTTTATAACGTGATGTCTTCTAGTAAAAGTAAGTTCACCTAGCCTATTTTCCAAAATGTTCAACCGTTTGTCAAACGGAGTTGTAACGAATAAAATACAGTCACTCAAACTTTACCGAAAGTTATCCTTAAACAATATTTTTGGTACAAGTACCCTACTTTACTTATGTTTTTCTCCAGTATCGAGATCTCTATGATGAAAATCTAAAAGCTAAAACTTTGAGATAATGCTACAAGCTTTCCAAAACCGTTGAGTTTGTTTCCTAACACTCGATGTGCACCATTTTACGACTAGCTTTTCGAGGCCATATAGTCACTTTCATGAATTGTCAAATGACATTGTTTTACGACGAAAAGTTATAATTTCATAACAAATCATTAAATGATTATCGTAGGACATCATTTCAACATAAATACTTGTAAAGTATTTTATAACATGACGAGATGTCATAAACATATATTTCGACGATAAACATTATTTTCAAATGTATAAGTGGTATAGATTGCATGTGGATTTGCATGCACGACATTGTTTCATGATTTACATTAGAACATATCATTCATAATAGGTCACGGTCAGAGGTTGCGCCTCATTTCAGTATTGCCATTATATCATCATAAACATTGCATCAGGTGAGTTTTCATAGCCCCACTTTCAATTGTTTTAATGCTTTTATTAAAGTCTTTGGGGGAGATACATGCTCAACTATTTTTATGACAATCATGATTATTTGCAAACTATATGTTTATCTGAACTGAATGTTTAGTCATATTCTATATCATAATCATTGAACTAAATGTCTTGGAATAATCATTGAACTAAATGTCCTAGAATAATCATTGAACTAAATGTCTTGGAATAATCATGGAACTAATGGTCTTGGAACAATTTGAAACAACACTCATATGTGTTATGTCAATTAACTATTAATACATTAAGTTACGCACTATTATGTGAATTCATTTGTCATCATGCGCTTGAACATAAACTATACACATTTTGGCAGTGGGTTGTGAACACACAGGTTGCAAGTTTTGTATGGGCGGAACTTGGAACTGAGTGGATTTACAATGCCTTTGCTGCATAAACGATTTTGAAAGGCTTTACATTTCAACACAAACTCTATGAACTCACTCAACCTTTGTGTTGACACTTTTTAGCATGTTTTATCTCAGGTATCTAAGGCATTCACTCCATGGCATGCATATGGACATATCATAGAGTCGCGGAGACGACGCGTCTCACTTGGGTTTTATAAACTTTAAAACATCGTTTGGCTTATAACAAACTTATTTTCGCACAAGTTGATTTTCATTTGGGACCTATACTTTGTAAACTCTGAAAGTTTTATTAAATCAAACGATGTATTTTCCAAACGACACTTTAGGTCGTTCGATATAACTGTAACTTTGATGCTATGACAGTCCTCCCCAAGGTATTCCATTCCGCTGCAAAACAGGTAATTTGGGGGTGTGACAGATTGGTATCAGAGCATCGGTTATAGAGAACTAGGTTGCATCATTGACCCTAGACTATAACTACATCATCATAGCATCTCATCATATCATTATAAGTGCTACTCATTGTACATGCGGGTTTATGACTTAACACCAAATATCATAGGAGTCGATTAGTCCAAGCATTGCATAGTTACTCCTAAATTATACATAGTCTGATCACCTATGTCTAATTCAGGAAGAATCATGGAATGAAGGGAGTAGTAGTCTTATATGTGTAAGCAATTCTATGACCGAGCCAAATTTTCAAAAGACCCGTTACTCAAACCGATTTAGCCTAATCTCATGACAGTTCTTGTTTGATGAGTTGTGAGATTAAGTAAAAATCGGTTACCTAAAAGTCTTTTGAGGGTTTTGCTCGAGAATGAGAAAGTTTGCCACATCAAACCCTAAACCGGAGAGACCAACACGAACTGAATTCAGGGACTGAATTCCCTTTTGGGTGGGCGAATGTGACAACTCGTAATTTCAGGACATTTCATATAGACTAGATTTAGTCTACACATCATTAGTAACATCATTTCATATCAATTTATGCATGGGTTTTGCATTTTACATTAAACATTTATTTTCTTATTAAATAAACGCTATCGCGTAAACATTATTTGAACATTTGATCCGACACTTTCAAAAATTATTCTGATATATTTTTATACTCATATTAAGATTATAAAAATAATATTATTAGTTTACCCGGTGTTTTAAATTTATTTGGTATATAAATTGTTATATTTATATAATTACGACGGATTTCGTAAATACTACCTGATGATTATTATTTCACTCAATTTCGCAAGAAATGTATTTTTATAAGTTTTATGACTTCAATATATTTTATTTTGACCCGTTAAAATTTATTTTTAGCCAACGCTACCCTAAATACTCAAAAGTGTATTCAAGTTACAACTTATTTTTAATTAACTTACATCTACTTTACATTTATACATTTAAAAAAAAAAAATTTTTTTTTAACTAACTACAAATACACCCTTGTCGACAAACAAGGGTGAGTCATTCACATTTGTTAAATATCTTACCTTATAATCTTATTATACTTCAAACAACACATACTTACTCATTCTACTAGGTGTAATAGATCAAATCCTCTCTTTCTCTCTTCTCTACAAACCGGCCAACCATAAGGATCAAGAAGAATTCACTAAAAATTTTGCTAGTCAAGTTTATTACACTCTAGTTACACTCTTAGTTAAGGTTTTGAAATAAAAACCTAGGGTGTTAGGATTAAACCTTTGTTCACTTCACCTCATCAAGTAACTAGTAAGCATTTCATGTTCATTTTCATCTTTCATATTCATATCATGTTCATTTTATCATGCTTGAGAAAAACATGCAAGTTATATGGATGTCTATACCACTTTTATTGTTTGTAAGTGCTATATATATATTTATCATCCTATAATTACTCCTTGAAACATATCACTTTTAATGATGTCTAGGAACCCATGACACCCTAAGAAGGTGTATGGTAGGTTTAGAATAGCTTCGGCGTTGGTTTGAAGTGGTTAGAATAAGTTTTACGCGAGAAAAACTCATTTAGACAAATATATTTAAGGGTCTGACCTTCTCTGTGAAATATGGAATTTTTGACAGTTGATAAAAATATTTGGACTAGATATTTGGAAAATATACTTTAAAACGAAAACGTGGCCGCTTGAACGGGTTAAAACGGAGTTATAACGAAGAAGATATGAATTTTTCAAGTTTAACGACGAAAACTATAAAAATCAGAAAATTCAGCATATTACTTCCACTTTTTACGAGTCAAAAATGAGTCTTAAGCGTTATAAATTGTGTCGACTTATCAAAAATATATTAGTATACTTTGATACGAAGCTAGGGACATATAAAACGTAGAAAACGGACTTGTAACGATTAAATTACACGTGTTTACATAAAGTTGCCGTAACTATATTATATAAGAAAAACTAATATATTTCTATTAGACAAATATTACGGCCACAAAGGACCATGTTAAGGGTCGTTTTTAACATGGATGTAGTACTTTTTATAACGTGATGTCTTCTAGTAAAAGTAAGTTCACCTAGCCTATTTTCCAAAATGTTCAACCGTTTGTCAAACGGAGTTGTAACGAATAAAATACAGTCACTCAAACTTTACCGAAAGTTATCCTTAAACAATATTTTTGGTACAAGTACCCTACTTTACTTATGTTTTTCTCCAGTATCGAGATCTCTATGATGAAAATCTAAAAGCTAAAACTTTGAGATAATGCTACAAGCTTTCCAAAACCGTTGAGTTTGTTTCCTAACACTCGATGTGCACCATTTTACGACTAGCTTTTCGAGGCCATATAGTCACTTTCATGAATTGTCAAATGACATTGTTTTACGACGAAAAGTTATAATTTCATAACAAATCATTAAATGATTATCGTAGGACATCATTTCAACATAAATACTTGTAAAGTATTTTATAACATGACGAGATGTCATAAACATATATTTCGACGATAAACATTATTTTCAAATGTATAAGTGGTATAGATTGCATGTGGATTTGCATGCACGACATTGTTTCATGATTTACATTAGAACATATCATTCATAATAGGTCACGGTCAGAGGTTGCGCCTCATTTCAGTATTGCCATTATATCATCATAAACATTGCATCAGGTGAGTTTTCATAGCCCCACTTTCAATTGTTTTAATGCTTTTATTAAAGTCTTTGGGGGAGATACATGCTCAACTATTTTTATGACAATCATGATTATTTGCAAACTATATGTTTATCTGAACTGAATGTTTAGTCATATTCTATATCATAATCATTGAACTAAATGTCTTGGAATAATCATTGAACTAAATGTCTTGGAATAATCATTGAACTAAATGTCCTGGAATAATCATTGAACTAAATGTCTTGGAATAATCATGGAACTAATGGTCTTGGAACAATTTGAAACAACACTCATATGTGTTATGTCAATTAACTATTAATACATTAAGTTACGCACTATTATGTGAATTCATTTGTCATCATGCGCTTGAACATAAACTATACACATTTTGGCAGTGGGTTGTGAACACACAGGTTGCAAGTTTTGTATGGGCGGAACTTGGAACTGAGTGGATTTACAATGCCTTTGCTGCATAAACGATTTTGAAAGGCTTTACATTTCAACACAAACTCTATGAACTAACTCAACCTTTGTGTTGACACTTTTTAGCATGTTTTATCTCAGGTATCTAAGGCATTCACTCCATGGCATGCATATGGACATATCATAGAGTCGCGGAGACGACGCGTCTCACTTGGGTTTTATAAACTTTAAAACATCGTTTGGCTTGTAACAAACTTATTTCCGCACAAGTTGATTTTTATTTGGGACCTATACTTTGTAAACTCTGAATGTTTTATTAAATCAAACGATGTATTTTCCAAACGACACTTTAGGTCGTTCGATATAACTGCAACTTTGATGCTATGACAGTCCTCCCCAAGGTATTCCATTCCGCTGCAAAACAGGTAATTTGGGGGTGTGACGTGCGATCTCGTGCAACTCAGTCCAGCACTCGAAATCAAAGCACATCGATCTTCGTTATCATTTCATCTAGGACCACGTGGAACAAGGTACAGTTTAATTATACTTCGTGGGTACTGAATACCAATTGGCAGATCTGCTCACCAAAGCCTTGCCTCCCGCTAGGTTTAATGAGTTGGTCCACCGGATTGGTATGAGGTGTTTGACACAAGAGGAATTGGATGACCTCCTAAAACAGTCTTAAAAACCTGTCAAACACCAAAATATCTTTTGTAAATATTTTTCCAAAAACAAAATACAAAAATATATAACCTGATAAAACAACAAAAATATTCTTCTATCTATGTTTCTTTCAACATGGCAAGTACATTTCTTCCGTCAACTCTCTAATCGTTCAAAATTCAGTATTTTTCCGATCAAGTGTTGAGGGGGAGAAAATAATCACTTAACTGTTTCAAAACATCTGTGTACTTGCATGTTATCATATCCCGGTTGTTTCTTTTATCAATGGTGGTAAAATTTTCTGGTTCAATGACACTCTTCGGACTAAAATTTATAACCTTTCATTAGTTTCTTAAGTCGAGGGGGAGTGTCGTCAAGTTTCTTTCTCAAAATCTTTGTTTGGTAACCAAAATGGAAGTTAAATGGCTTTGTATGAAAAAGGAAAAGGTGGAGGGACCAAAACTGTCAAAATGTTAAAGTCATTTTAATAAAAACACTCTCCACCTAACTATTCCATCATATTTATTACTTACACCTAAAAGATCCTACGCCTAAGAATCGTTCATCCAATCTGTGTTTTTGATCATCAAACTGTAAGTGGATTAATGTTTCTAACATGTTTTTAAACATTGGTTTTGATTTTCAAATGAATCCAACGGTCAAATCTACTTATATGGTTGATTTTGTGTTCTTCGCATATGCGTAAGAACACATGATCATGTGTTGTGTGTTTGTGGTAAAAAAGATCGTGTCAAAACGTTTTTAGAACATCAAGGATATCTTTTTTATCCTCAAAATGCACCCACAAAAACGAATTGATGGCTTTTCAAAATTAGGGTTCTTAAGTCGAATTGGGTGTTTTCAAATGTGAAGGTTTTTGGTCAAAAAAATTGTTGTGTGATGTTTATATCATGTTGAATTAATGATTTCCAGACCCTATAACAACCCAGAAACACTAATTATGTCAGAATTAGGAATTAGGGTTTAATGTTCTTGAGTTTGAGTATTTTTGATTCACCACGAATTGAATGTTAAAACTTGGTTATTAGACTCTCACAACACCTAAGACCTACCAGAAAACGTTTGGTGCAAATGCTATGGTTAGAAATCATACGCGTAATTCTTAAACTCTAGGGTTTTGACCTACGCGTATGACTTTCTACGCGTAAATGTTTAACATGCTTTCATGCCATGATTTGTTGTAAAATGAATATGTGTGTTAAGATTGATGTTATGATGATTTTATTTCAGGCTTGCTACGCATAAAACTCAGAATCAAGGTGTTTGTTACTCTACGCATAAGGATCACCTTACGCGTAGAAAGTTATGCGTAAGAGAAATTTTACGCGTAACTGTTACGCGTAAGGTTCTACAATGGGACTACGTGTATCCTGTGAAGGATATGCGTAAACAGTTACCTCTACGCATAAGGACTACTCTTACGAGTAAACCTTACGCGTAAGGTTTTTCATACGCCTACGCGTAAGCTCTACGCATAAGGTCCCCTTTTCCTACGCGTAACATTTCTTACGCGTAAGTAATGATCCTACGCATAAGCTTGCGTCTACGCGTATACTTCTTCTGTTTACGCATAAGCTACTATTCCTACGCATAAGCCTTGATCAAACCTTCGTTTTGAATTGTTACGCGTGCAAACTTGTAAATAAATGAATCATAACGTCACGAATCCAATAATGTCACTAATAAACTTAAACGTTTGATATGTTGTGAACTATAAGTGATAACATAAACTTTAAAACTTAAAGTTAACTAACTCACGAAACTTCTCACGACGTCATTGGACTATTGGACAATTAAGTGACTTAGGACTCGTAACAATCATTGACACTGTATATTCAATAAATAGACAATAAAACCTTCTATTGACTAACATTATGTCTTTCGATATGTTGGTTCTTTTGGCTAATGTTATTTCAGATCACGACATGGCTGCTCAAATGAATGTGGATGCACCAGAAGTTCTCACAATTGCTGATATCTTCCCTAATGGCTATCCGAGAAAGATTGGAAAGAACAACCTCAGGGTTGACTTTGAAACCCTCACATGCTCAGAATCTTCTTGTCTGATTGCTGTGGATGTTCTAAGGAATCATCCCTACCAGAACATGCTCTCACACTCTGCTTCAGTACCAGAAATCTACATTCAGCAATTCTGGAATTCTATGCAGAGGATCACAGATCAAAGTGCAGTGACAGTGACGCTCAATCACAAACAAGTCACCATCACTCATGCAGACTTACGGGCTGTTCTTCTCATTCCTGAAATCGAGCCAACCGACTTCTTTGCCACACCTACTGAGGATACAGTTCTTCAATTCCTGATTGATATTGGCTATGATGAAGCTTCAGGAATTGCCACTATGCACTCTCATGTCGAGCTTAAGAACATTCCTCAACCGTGGAGAACCCTCTACATCATCATCACCAAATCAGTCTCTGGTCGTGACAGTGGCTATGAGCATCCCAAGCTCATGGAACTACAAATCTTCTGGTCATTAATCAACAAAAAGGACATCGAAATTGAAGCACTGTTATGGGAAGACATGATGTCATTTCACAAGAAACTTGGCTCAAAGATTCCCTATGTCAGATACATAAAATTGTTGATCCAGAGAGCACTTGGACTTCATCCCAATATTCCACAAAGGCTCAATGACCCAGACAATCACGATATGTTGACTGAGCCTACCCTATCAGTCAGAATCAAGGAATCGTTAACAAAGAAACAGGGTGCTGTGTTACCTGATCACCAACTGACTAACGTAATCAAGAAGCTTGAAACGTACAAAAGGTATCGGGTAGCAGTAAGAGAAGGCAAAGTTGGTCATCTCGATGAAAAACCTTCTGGGACACCTACTCGGAGAACCAGAAGAGGAAGTGCTGGAAGTGCAGTAAGCACAGAGAGTCAAAGGAATGTCCCAAAGAGGAAACATGCTCAAAAGAAAAAAATTCCCTCTAAGGAAGATGTTCCTATTCCTACACCTGAACCACCAAGAAAGCTACTGGACGAAAGCTCTGAAGATACACAATCAGACGAGGAGGTCCACTACTCTGAATCTGCAACCGAACCACCTCCCTCAGTAGCAAAACCTCCTAGTCCTCCAGCTGAACATGGAAAAGGGAAGACTCCAGTGCTTGTGCCGTATGATCAAAGCTCAAGCTCAGAAAGTGATGAAGAGCAACTGGATAAATCATACAGGAAGAAGTTTAAAATCGTCAGACACCTTCAAAAAGCTAAAGAATTTGAACAAGATCAAATGCGTGGCCCCGGAGGGTCGAGTGGTGGTGTCCACTCTTCACCAGATCCTGATGCGGTTAATCGACCCGATAAGGGATCTGGTGCCACCACTCTTGTGCAACAACAAACGCTTGTGGAGGAGTCTATTGATTATAACATTGAGGAACCAGAAAAGGATAAGACTGAGAAAGAAAAGACTGATGAAGAAGCTCAGGCACAGATGGAAGAAAAGGCTAAACCTGGACAAGATAACGAAGAGAACTATGATGATTATCTTCTCAACAGTCCAACTCGTTCCAAGGAGGATACTTCCGCACCTCTAAAGGACCCTGAATCTCCTCACATCTCATCATCATCAGACTCATCCTCTCACTCTTCACCACCACCGTAAAAAGATCAACCAAATTAACATCCAAATCAGTGAAGAAACCACCTCGATCTTGGATTTCTCATACTCATGAAAGAATTGTGAAAGTTGTCCAACAAGTCAAAAAGAAGGACATGCTCCACAGAAAACTGAATTGGTTTGCTGACCAAATACAATACTTACATGATGAGAATGACAAGATGCAGAAAGAAAGGGAATTCGTTCAGGAGTTCATGAGAAGTCATCGTCAAGAGGAACTGAATGAAATGATCGAAGGTTACACTAACAAGTACCTTCTGGATATCGTTCCTAAAGTCACAAAGGAGATGTTTACCAGAAAACTATATCCGAATCTTATGCAGATAGCCAAGCAAACTATAAGATCAACACCTTTAACCGTCACAATCAATCCATCTGATCCTATAGTTTTCTCGGACAATGAAGTGGTGGCCAAGCTTGTCACACAAATGTCTAAACGATCTGGGACATTTACTTCTGATGAATGAAAGCTGTTTCAAGCATTGCTGGACTACCAACTCAAAGAAGCATGTAGATTCGAAGCAGAAAGGCCGAAACGTCCTAGAGACGATGAAGATAAGGATCAGGATAAGAATGATGAAGCTAAACAACAGAAGAAGTCTGGTGAATCATCTTCTATGTTACCTCCTCCCCAACGGACTCCTACACAACAAAGGTCTCCTCCCCGTTCTTCTACTGATAAACCTCAGGATTCTGAGTTACCGCCCCAGACTCAGAAAACCGGTGATTATTTTGAGTATACGGGTGGTGACGATGAGGAAGTCCTTGAGCCCCTACAACAACCCACCTCTCCCAAACAAGTACAGAAACCAGAATCATCATCTAGGCCTTCGAAAAAGAAGAAGAAGACTGACGTTGTATCATGGCTAGACGATGATAAAACAGAGGAATTTGAATGGTTCTCTACACTTGTTAACTCCACTCCCTACCCTGAAGAAGGTCAAGATCTGGTAGACGGTAACACATTGGAGCATGCTAAAATTCTGCAAGAAAAGTTCCATGTGAAGAAGATGACGAAATCTGAGTTGAAGCGAATCAAGAATGAAGCATTTCAACTTTTAAAAGACAGCTCTGAAAGTGCCCTCGAGGTCGAATATCACCTTGACAACATTGCTCGAGCGTTGTCTAACAACATGGATTGGCTCAACCCAGAAGCAAACATCGACTTCACCAAACGGGACAATCCTCCATATTACACCGACTGGACAAAACCTCTACCAACAATTGGCCAACCAGATGAACCTAGGATTCCATTCAGATATTTCTTCAACAAAGACCTGGAATTTCTTCTACATGGTGGCGATGGGTCAAGGAAATACGCTACATCTTTGATACTTACATTCCCCGCAGCAATATACTCAAACTGCATAGCTATCGAGGAAAGAGCTAATCACTTGTTCTATAACAAAGTGGAAGCTTACGACCGAGATGCATTGTACGGGATTCATCATTGGCCGGAACGCCGAAGAATCTACTACAGAAGCTGCCAGGTTCAGAAGTCTCAACATGCAGTGTTCAGTACTAAGGATATCGTTGCCATCAAACACGTTGCTCTTTCATCTAAGTGGGACTACACTTTCCTAAAGAATATCGTGGTCAAACGACAAGATGAAAAAGATTATGCATTCTCTGAAGCTAACTTTGAGAATTTTTCTATCAACGACATTGAAGACATGTACCTTGCCAAAGTACAGGGTCGTATGAGGCAATTTTCAACCGAAGTACAACGTGAATTCATCAAGTCACTGCTCATCTTCATCAGACGCATAGTCATCAAGGAATGTGTAGAAGATCTTCAGCTGGCAGTTGAATCTTATCAGACCCGTGTCAACTTCACACCACCTCAGCTAGATCTTCCCGACATCAACCAGCTCTCACAATATACACTCATCAGCAAACCTTTCGGCGTCGTTTACCGTAGTGAACTACAAAGAAATTGCTTAATGGCGTTGATGAGTCAAATATTATATAAAAATATCAAATACGAAATAAGCGAGAGAATTACAAATCAACCGTTATAGGAAAAAGGTTGACACGCAAAACCCTCGAATACTCGATAAGTGATACCGGGCAAGTGATTACCCGGGTCGTGTCCCAACGAGGTGTGAAATTGACGGTGTCGTAGAGTTTCGAGATAAGGACTTGAATTGGTTTTAAGAATTTTGGAATTTGATTTCGTTTTTCTACAAATTAATTAACGGGGAAGTAATTAAGGCAAGGGAACCCTAATAAACTACAATTTAACTACTAATAAGCCTAAGGAATGATAAAACGATGCTAAACTAAGTCCTAGGGTGCTAAAACGTAAAAACGCGAAAACCCGAGCTAATCCCGAGCCTCGAAAGAGAAAGATAAGAAAATTAAGTCCTACAAGTGAAAAATCAATTTTCCTACATTCTACATGACAAAAAATGATTTTAGAAAAAAGCCGTGTATTTTTTCGACTTTTATTTAATTTATTATGAATTAAAAACAGTTTTAATCTAATTTAATGATAAAATATACTAAACTTATAAAAAAAATCTGAAAAAATCACAAAAGTTACTTTGCATTATGCTAAACTTAAGAAAAATAAAAACTCTTGTGGTTGCTTTAGAAATAAGCCACGAAATAAGCTAAAGTGGCTTAAGATCAAAACTGCCTGAACTACTTCAAATATTTAATATGCCCAAATAAAACCCAAAAGACCAAGTAGCAGAGGTGGTAAGCAGTGTGTTGCTGTGTTGTGCGCGTGCAGGCAAGAGGTGCTGGGTTCGAATCCCACCTCCACGTTTTTGGCTTTTTTTTTCTTGTATATTCTTCCCACTTGAAAATGAGAACAAATATCACTTTTACACAAAAACTAAAACCACTACTGATATAACGCATAAAAAAACAGGAAAGAAAATCATATAACACTTCTAAAGGGGCATTTGGCTGAAAAGAACTAAGAGGGCTGTTTGGTTAAAGGTTACTAAGGGGCTGTTTGGGACAGCAGAGAGGGCTGCTGTTGGACTGATCATGGCAGAAAAATGAGCACTTTGGCGGCTTAAACAAGCAACACAATAAGCTCTCGAGTCACAAATAAACTAGCACATATAAGGCTTATACATCTAACTAGTGACTTCCTAAGACTAAAGGGGAAATGGAAAATAAGCACTAAACTAAAAAAAAAATAAGCATCTAATAAGCGGTATTTTACCCTACCTAATCCGAGATTACTAAAAGCAATAAAGATAATCTAAATAAGCATGAACTTAACTACTTAGACGCTAAGGAGTACAAAAAAAATCGCGACCTGAGTTCCTTGTTACAGGATGCGAAACAACAGCTTAAGGGCGTCTGTTTTGAGCTTATTTTCAGCTCGGAGATGAGCTTCCAAGGCAGGAACAAGCTACACAAGCAAAGTTAGCATACAAGAGACTAACAATCAACCGATTAGGGGCAAAGTTTGACACTTTTACAGCTTATAAATAAGCTGTAAACAGGTGCTTTTGGGCCTGTTGCAACTGATGCAGAAAAAATGGAAAGGGACAGGTTCAAATTTCTTGCATACTACTAAAAATCATTTTGCTATAAAACACCACTTGGAATGCCAAAATAAATTGAGCTAACATCTAACTACAACTACTTGGAGACCCAACATGGGTAAAAAAAATGGATTTTGACCCATGAAACTTGATGATCCAAACATCCCCTTTAGGGACCTTAAACTGATTTTTGAAACTGATTTGAGACTTTGAAACTTGGAAAAACTGGATTACAAACTTCATAAAAAACTTATCCAAACTCTTCTACCACGCAAAATTTTTGAAACAGAATCAAATTTAAAACATACAAACTGAATAAGGAATTAAAGACTGAAATGTGAATTGCATTGACTGGAAATTAAAAATTACATTAAAATTAAATGACAAGAATGTAAATGGGACTAGAACTTGGAGAAATTCTAGACTACTTTCTACAAATCTCTAACATCCTATTTATACTAAAAAACTAAAAAAGTCTTCTTTCTTGTCTGCTTCTGCTTGTGCTTTCTTTTGTGCTTCTTGTGTGAGACAAACCAGACCAACCATCTCTCTTGCTTTTCTTGAAACCAATCAGAGCCTTTGATTACTCCTTGGTGCCCCCTTTCTAAAAAACACAGCCATTGATTGGCATTTGTAGTTGTGGATTGATGACTTGGCAAGGGGATACACGTGAATAGGTAAACATGTGATCTTGTCTGGGTATATGGGAAAGTAAGGGACAATGAGAGTGGGAAAACTTGGCGCCAATTGTGTTCTGGGAGGTTTTGTGTTTTCTGGTTTTGGGATTGTTTTTTTTGGTTAAAAGCAGTTAAAGGGAAATGGGTGGGTTTGTGGGTTTTTGAGATGGGTTGGGTAAAAAGGAAAGGTTTTGTTTATTTTTATTTGTGGTCCGGTTTTGGATTTGGAATTAATGCACAAGGACCATTCTTGTAATTTGGCAAAACTTGAGTGACCAAAACTGTAGTTTTCCAAAATTAATCATAAGGACTATATTTGACAAGCTTTATTAACCAAGGACCATAAATAATATTTTCCATTTTTGAAAATCCCGGGGACTTGTTTTGCCATTTTTGAAAGTTGGGGGACTGAAACTGCCAGTTATGCAAACTTTGTTCGTTTTTAGCTGTTTTTACTCATTTTGCATTTAAAACATATAAAACGCAATTTTGAGATATTTTCAGTATTTTGATGCATTTCTGAGTGTTTTTAAATGTTTTGCAGTTCAGATTTGACCAAAAATGATGAGTATTTACACACTCATCAATCCCCCACACTAAGACATTGCTAGTCCCTAGCAATCTTTTGAGAAAACTTAATGGATTTGAATCTCTTTACCAAAAGCCATTACTTCTGGAGTAGCCAAATGTTTCAGTTCAAGTAAGAACTATGGTACACTGATAACCATATGATTTTGAGCAAATCACCAGCTTTCAACGGATTTGATTTGTCTTTACCAGAAGCCGTTTGCTTCTGGACTAGCCAACTCTTACATAAAATATCTTTGGTGAGTCGATTACCAATTATGGTTTTCCAACTGCCTTTACTACAAGCCATAAACTTGCGGGCTAGCCAACTCTTCACTAATTAAAGATATGGTGAGCTGAACACCATACAATTTTGGGCAAATTGCAAGCCGTCAACGGATTTGAGATATCTTTACCAAGAGCCGTTTGCTCCTGGATTAGCCAATCCTTTTGTTTATTAGACATGGCGGACTGATAACCGTAAGCTGAGTAAGTGCAAAACACTTACTAAAAAAAAAAAATTTGGCCAAAAATGGGGGAATTGGGTGGTATAATTACATGATAAAATTCGTGAGAATTCCCCCCCACACTAGAAATGAATATTGCCCTCAATATTCAAAGTACCGGCTGTTATGCCGAAACTGAGAACGTAAAAGGGAAATATTACGGCCATTATTTGTGAATTTTTTTTTTTTTTTTTTTTTTTTTTTTTTTTTTTTTTGAAACTTATATACAACAGCGGGGGGCAACTCCCCCACACTAGGGTGGTAGAAAATAGAAAGAAGTCAGAAATACGGGTGAAAACCCATATGGTGTGCTACTGTTTTTGATTCCCGAGTCGCTAGCTTGACTCGACCCCGCATTCATTGGTTCATGGGGAAGCAAAATGGAAGAAACAATCTCCATCGGACTTTCATTCAAGATGTTTGGACAAACATTTGAAGCACGTGAAAGTTCCACACCGATGAGATATATTCCCGGCTCAAGATAATGGTTCATGGAAATGCCGGGATCAAAGATAATGTCTTCACTCCCGAATGAGTGAAGAAGGGAAGAAGTCACGGGATAGGTGAAGAAAAGAAAGAAAGTCATGATGAAAATCATGACTAACTCATCTTCATCCATAGGAGAATCCATAATTTCAGTATTATGAATCTCATCATTTAAGCTCACGTGATCAAGACAAATCCCGGGTGTGTCATGATCAAAGTGGAAGTTATCATACTCCGGCGGAGATATGATATGAGTGAGTTCACCGGCGAACTCCTCGTGAAGAGAATCAATCACAAGATGTAAATCTGTGAATTCTTGTTCCACTGTAGACTCATCACTATCCTCAATCTGAGTATCAAAGAGTGGATTCTCAGAAATTAAAGTGAATTCAAATAGAGGATTAGTGAGAGTTGTTTTGAATGCTTCAGGAACAAAGTGATCAACATTCTCTATTGGACTGTTAGGGTGAGAAGTGAGTGAACGATCATTAAAAGGGATACTTTCAATCTCTCCTAGGTCGGCTTCGAAATCAAAGGGATCATCATCACTTTCCGATGAAAGTGGACTGATGTGAGTGAGTTCATCGGTGAACTCCTCAAGAACAGGATCAGACTGTGGGAGTGATGCCCCAACATACTCGATGTTTCCATAAGAAGTACAATCGTCGCTAAAATCGGAGAAAGTTTCAAAATGATCTTTTGAACACTCAAGAGGGGAAAGAGAATCACACATATGATCAGAAGTTCCCTGTGACTCTCTCGGGATTGGGACAAGGTTCTCAACACTAGACTTTATGAATTCGTCCGATTCCTTTTCAGGAACAGTGTCAAGATGCCCGTCCCCCATGTTCAGAGAGTGAGTGGGAGCTTCGGGTGTGATAGCAGTTGTTTGAGATGGAATCTCAACTGCTGGGATATCAACTGACTGAGGGAGTTGAGAAATAATATTCTTAAAAGGAATACTCTCCTCGTCATCATCATACATAGTTGCCTTAAGAAATTGGGAACGCCTTAGAGCTGCATGCTCTAGGACTAATAATTCTTCCCTAGATTTGCGAGCCTCTCGTTCTTCGGCTAGAAATTCTCCCATGTTTTTTTCATTACTCACTTGATTCTTAAAGTTTTGAATCATATCATCAAGTGTTTTCATTGCGGTTTCAAAATCTTGGGAAATTTCTTTAGACAACGGCTCAGGTAGAGTTTGAACCGTATGGTGCTGTGGAGGTTGGAAATTGTCAAAACCGGAAGTATAGTAATTTTGATTCCACGGTTGACATTGAAGATTATCGTGAGGACCTCCACAAAATTCACAGCAGTTATGTTGATTATATGAAGATAAGTCGGGCTGAGGTGGGTAATTGGAAAAGTTTGAGGGGTCGTTAAATGAGTTCGGATTAGGATCATAATCAAATGAATTCCTCGAACCACAAAACAAACAACTCCCGTTACGAATATCATTACCACACTGTACACACGTACACCAGCGACAGGGTGAACCAAAAAGAGGCTCTCCACAACCGACACAAGGAATAAACGATTCCATTTGAGAGTTATGAGAAGGAATCGGTTCATTCAAAGAGTCAACAAAACCAACATGGTGATCCGAATGACTATCAAGTCTCGAAGAACATTTTGAAAAATCCGGAGGTGGGACAAGTGGTGTGCTCTCAGAGCTAACAATTTCCACCACTTCCGTTTTGGTCTCCGGTTCTTGCTCTTTTCTCTTAATCGTAAATCGCGAAAGATTTTGATCAATTCTGGATGGTTTGGGCTCAGAGACAATACAAGAAACATCGGGTTGTGGCGGATGGTCGGAAAAACTTGGAGAATCATCGAGAGAGTTTTTATCGGATAATTCGCACCAATAACAATATTTGCTTGCACCCATCCTTCCACATCGCTTGCATAAACAATCCGGATTCTGACAATAGAGCTGATCCTCTTCCATACGGCTTTTGCAGTGGAAACAACGATGATAATCGAGCGTTGCCATGAGAATTAAACATGTAGAGGGTTAAAGAGATAGAATCAAATGGTCAAGAGGAATGAGAAGAATATTTTTGGATTTTTCGAAGACGAGTGCACATGCACTTTCAAAAACAACACTTTCAATTAAAACAAGACCGAGGCAAAACACAGTGAACTTAAACCAATAATCACAAGCGTATTCACGCAAGTGACACAAAGGCAAGTTTTAAATCTTTGGTTCGGGAACTTATTATGATAACACTCAAGTTGAGAAGTGTTATATTGATTGTGTGTTCTATTTTATTTAAAACAACAAGCAAAAATCTTTTTGTATTTTTATCTTTTACATATATACAAAGAAAAGAAAAATATTTTTGTATTTTCCAAAAACAATAACTTCACGAGGAAGGTTCTTCAAGTCACTAATCGCAAAAACTTCACGATATTGTCGCAACACACCTCCCCAGCAGCGGCGCCAAAATTGATGAGTCAATTATTATATAAAAATACCAAATACGAAATAAGCGAGAGAATTACAAATCAACCGTTATAGGAAAAATGTTGACACGCAAAACCCTCGAATACTCGATAAGTGATACCGGGCAAGTGATTACCCGAGTCGTGTCCCAACGAGGTGTGAAATTGACGGTGTCGTAGAGTTTCGAGATAAGGACTTGAATTGGTTTTAAGAATTTTGGAATTTGATTTCGTTTTTCTACAAATTAATTAACGGGGAAGTAATTAAGGCAAGGGAACCCTAATAAATTACAAATTAACTACTACTAAGCCTAAGGAATGATAAAACGATGCTAAACTAAGTCCTAGGGTGCTAAAACGTAAAAACGCGAAAACCCGAGCTAATCCCGAGCCTCGAAAGAGAAAGATAAGAAAATTAAGTCCTACAAGTGAAAAATCAATTTTCCTACATTCTACATGACAAAAAATGATTTTAGAAAAAAGCCGGGTATTTTTTCGACTTTTATTTAATTTATTATGAATTAAAAACGATTTTAATCTAATTTAATGATAAAAAATACTAAACTTATAAAAAAAATCTGAAAAAATCACAAAAGTTACTTTGCATTATGCTAAACTTAAGAAAAATAAAAACTCTTCTGGTTGCTTTAGAAATAAGCCACGAAATAAGCTAAAGTAGCTTAAGATCAAAACTGCCTGAACTACTTCAAATATTTAATATGCCCAAATAAAACCCAAAAGACCAAGTAGCAGAGGTGGTAAGCAGTGTGTTGCTGTGTTGTGCGCGTGCAGGCAAGAGGTGCTGGGTTCGAATCCCACCTCCACGTTTTTGGCTTTTTTTTTCTTGTATATTCTTCCCACTTGAAAATGAGAACAAATATCACTTTTACACAAAAACTAAAACCACTACTGATATAACGCATAAAAAAACAGGAAAGAAAATCATATAACACTTCTAAAGGGGCGTTTGGCTGTAAAGAACTTAGAGGGCTGTTGGTTAAAGGTTACTAAGGGGCTGTTTGGGACAGCAGAGAGGGCTGCTGTTGGACTGATCAGGGCAGAAAAATGAGCACTTTGGCGGCTTAAACAAGCAACACAATAAGCTCTAGAGTCACAAATAAACTAGCACATATAAGGCTTATACATCTAACTAGTGACTTCCTAAGACTAAAGGGGAAATGGAAAATAAGCACTAAACTAAAAAAAAAATAAGCATCTAATAAGCGGTATTTTACCCTACCTAATCCGAGATTACTAAAAGCAATAAAGATAATCTAAATAAGCATGAACTTAACTACTTAGACGCTAAGGAGTACAAAAGAAATCGCGACCTGAGTTCCTTGTTACATGATGCGAAACAACAGCTTAAGGGCGTCTGTTTTGAGCTTATTTTCAGCTCGGAGATGAGCTTCCAAGGCAGGAACAAGCTACACAAGCAAAGTTAGCATACAAGAGACTAACAATCAACCGATTAGGGGCAAAGTTTGACACTTTTACAGCTTATAAATAAGCTGTAAACAGGTGCTTTTGGGCCTGTTGCAACTGATGCAGAAAAAATGGAAAGGGACAGGTTCAAATTTCTTGCATACTACTAAAAATCATTTTGCTATAAAACACCACTTGGAATGCCAAAATAAATTGAGCTAACATCTAACTACAACTACTTGGAGACCCAACATGGGTAAAAAAAATTGATTTTGACCCATGAAACTTGCTGATCCAAACATCCCCTTTAGGGACCTTAAACTGATTTTTGAAACTGATTTGAGACTTTGAAACTTGGAAAAACTGGATTGCAAACTTCATAAAAAACTTATCCAAACTCTTCTACCACGCAAAATTTTTGAAACAGAATCAAATTTAAAACATACAAACTGAATAAGGAATTAAAGACTAAAATGTGAATTGCATTGACTGGAAATTAAAAATTACATTAAAATTAAATGACAAGAATGTAAATGGGACTAGAACTTGGAGAAATTCTAGACTACTTTCTACAAATCTCTAACATCCTATTTATACTAAAAAACTAAAAAAGTCTTCTTTCTTGTCTGCTTCTGCTTGTGCTTTCTTTTGTGCTTCTTGTGTGAGACAAACCAGACCAACCATCTCTCTTGCTTTTCTTGAAACCAATTAGAGCCTTTGATTACTCCTTGGTGCCCCCTTTCTAAAAAACACAGCCATTGATTGGCATTTGTAGTTGTGGATTGATGACTTGGCAAGGGGATACACGTGAATAGGTAAACATGTGATCTTGTCTGGGTATATGGGAAAGTAAGGGACAGTGAGAGTGGGAAAACTTGGCGCCAATTGTGTTCTGGGAGGTTTTGTGTTTTCTGGTTTTGGGATTGTTTTTTTTGGGTAAAAGCAGTTAAAGGGAAATGGGTGGGTTTGTGGGTTTTTGAGATGGGTTGGGTAAAAAGGAAAGGTTTTGTTTATTTTTATTTGTGGTCCGGTTTTGGATTTGGAATTAATGCACAAGGACCATTCTTGTAATTTGGCAAAACTTGAGTGACCAAAACTGTAGTTTTCCAAAATTAATCATAAGGACTATATTTGACAAGCTTTATTAACCAAGGACCATAAATAATATTTTCCATTTTTGAAAATCCCGAGGACTTGTTTTGCCATTTTTGAAAGTTGGGGGACTGAAACTGCCAGTTATGCAAACTTTGTTCGTTTTTAGCTGTTTTTACTCATTTTGCATTTAAAACATATAAAACGCAATTTTGAGATATTTTCAGTATTTTGATGTATTTCTGAGTGTTTTTAAATGTTTTGCAGTTCAGATTTGACCAAAAATGATGAGTATTTACACACTCATCAGGCGTGTAGTGAACTTCACAAGTTTGGGAATCACACTTTGAAGATGGTTAGGGACGGATTGGCTTATAGGTTGAAGGATATACGACACAAGATTGGGTCTCCTAAGCGATGGAATTCTCAGGATCGAAGGGATGTGAGGAGGATCATCAAAATGATTGATGAAAGATTGAATAGAAGGGATCAATTAAGAACTTTGGAAAGCTTTGTTGGTGGTCGACCCAGGATTAACATCACCGGCTATCAACGCCCGGTCCGAACTCCTGGCAACATCACTGGACTTCCTGGTACCCCTTGAATTGCTTCTTTCATTATAAATTTGGATGTGTGATTATATATGTTAATGGCTTGTGCACACATAATAGTGTACAACCCGTAATTGTCAAGAAAGGACCCTGTGGTACGCTTCAGTGCCACAATCCTTATAAAAGGAGCGAAAGCTTCTTACTTTTGAGTAAAACCTATCAAACCTTTCAATTTTCAAGGTTTTGCTCAAAAGGACAAGTACTTCCCCGTATGATTTTCAAAACCTCAACCGTTTATATCACTTGTTGAGGGGGAGTATTTGAATTAAAACTTTGTTCACAAATTGTTCACAGTGGTCACTCTTCTCGCAACACTCGAAATGGTCATATTTCTTCTCAACCGTTCAAAAATAACATTTTTATATGCCATTTTTGAGGGGGAGAAAATTATGTGATAAGAAATATGTTGTGTAAATGCAAATGAATCTGTGTACTTCAGACTTAACCAACGAATTGACGGTACTAAAACTGTTAGTAACTCGAAAAGACTTGTCCGGGACGGGTAATAATTTCAAGCTAGTTCGCTAGTAATGTAAACATGTCTCGCAAAGGACTTGTCCGAGTAGAAAGTACCATTCGAGAAACTCTTGGTAGACATGAACTCTGACGGGTATGACAACCTTTCAAGGATTGTCTACACCTTCAAGGTAGTTATTAGAGCTAGTTGTCACCTAAAAGCTGTCAATGTAACTCTTTAACTATGCAACGTAACCGTGTCTCGCGGGAGATTGTCTATCTTGAGCTGATCAATTTAAAAGTGCGCGCTCTTCCCACACAGTGCAGATTTCCGTCAAAACTCTAAAGCACATGTGGAGGGGGAGTATTTCTGCTAAAAGATAAAACTCTCACAGTGGTTCAAACATGTTTTTCATTTACAAACCCTTTGAGAGATTCTTCACAACAGTGATTTTAATGGCAACATAGGTTAGTCATGGAGTTATAAGGTGACTAAGGTTAGGAATAACCGTCCTATGATCCGCCAGAGCCGGAGGGATCTACCCAAGGACATCGCAAATAGTTAGTACTTAGAAGTCCTTAGGTACGATTATAAAAAGGAGAAAATGAGAATCGGAGAAAGAAGGAGTTGAAGAATAAAAAAGAAATGAAAAGAAAAGGGTGAAAATAAATAGCCCTCCAGATTATTCAACTTAGGGCAGACACCGCGTTCAATTCATATGCTACTGGTTGTCACTTAGTGACACCGGTATTGAAGATTAAAAGTCGTCATGGACCCAGTGACGCATGCACTAAACCTTCTTAGCCACTCAAGTTTCTCTCAACAGAAGCTTGTTTCATTCTCACAGGGAACCCTACATAATCTATCGGTTTTCTTTTAGAGATTGCTGATATTGAAGAAGGAGACCCTCTCCCTAGTCTCCGCTCAGGAAAACCAAAACGCACTATTGAGTCTAGAGCCACGAGATTCATCAAAAGATCTCTTAGGAACACTTGACATTTCATCACTTGTTGATCAACAAATAAGATCATCAGTGGTTCATATCGAGTCCTTCACAGATCTTAGCAATCTGTCGAGAACATTTATGAGAGGTTCACAATTGTGATCCTCAGTGATTGAATGGAAACTCCTGCCAGGATCAACATCAAACAGCCCTGACAGCAGGTCACTTCGGTAACTCCTCGTGGATTACGCGGAGTGTGTCTCAAACGGTCTACAGTCGTGAGGTGATGCTTCGGTGTACCTCAGCGACTCATCTGAACTGTAGATGTACTTCGGTACATCGCGTTATCTCACTTGTGGGACTCCAGTTCAGGAACGGCCTTTGTAAGAATTAGAGTTGTGTTTTCACACTATGCTGTTAACACTCTCGAAGTTCAAACTTGTAAGTGTTAGGAATTAGAAATTCCCAGTATTAAAGAGTCGGTCACCTCAAGTATATGTAATCGTTAGAAAGCTCGTAGTCGTAGTTCTTTTAAGTTAAGTAGTAATTTAGTTAAGTAACACCGTGGAGGACGGACGGGTCTTTACCCACTGTATGCCTGATCCACAGCCCATAGTGTGGCGATTTGTGTAAGACTATAAATACTCTCTACTAAGTTCGAATGGTTTACTTTTGGATTTGTGAAAACTACTAAGATTTGTGTTTTCATGGTTGTTTTAAGTTTGAAATTGTGTTCTCTAGTTGGTTTACTACGTTTTTGGTGATTTGAAAAAGTTTGAGTTTTTGGTGGATTTTTGGTGATATTTAGGTTTCTACACATTCTATACTAGGTTGGTACCGAGAACTATGGTTAACAATCTATAATCGAAAAGTGTATGTGTAGTTTGGTATTGTGTTTCATCGTATATCTACCTTAAGATCTCTCTCTTTCAATCTCCAAATCCCTCGAATCACTCTCTTTCACTTTCTATAATAATACTCGAGGTTGAGAGATGGAACCCTCCATCTCTCATAAATATCAGAATGTGTTTAGCGGTGTGATACCCGACACCTAGTCCGTATGTCACCCATTTC
>BPTQ01000005.1:175019165-175072930 GCA_019973895.1 Chrysanthemum seticuspe | reverse complement strand
TACCTGATCACAGGCAGTACTTGTACTGATCAACGGGGAACCGTGGGCCGTGTACCTCAATTCAACGAAAGTGATCAAAGACACTTTCGTGCGATTTGTTGCTAACTGTTGTATGCAGGTACGCCCGACGTTTGCAGCTGATCAGAATGAAGCGGTCAATCCATAGCCGCATGCTCACTTAACACATTCATCTCAAAAGAAATCATGATTAGTGCATCAATGACTCTGATATTTTCACTCCATGCTTCTGCTACGCTGCTGCCAATATCGTGATTCAACAAATGCTTCCGCTACTCTGATGAGAAGATATCATGATCCAGAATGTGAGCATGTCGGTCCCAAAGTCAAAACATCACAAAGGATGTGTCAGAGATTGTTGATTGCTGATGATCTCCAAAGATGGCTCAAACTTATCATCACGTGGATCAGTAAAAGACCTCCACTTGGAATGACCAAACATGCAATGTGAAGAATCAATGACTACGAGCTTATGAGCAAAGGACTACATCAAGAATGCAAGATCAACTGTTAATGTAATATCTATTTGTATTCAATGTAATTTTTGATGTATAATTGAGGTGACCTCCCTTAGGGGGAGATTGTTAGGAATTAGAAATTCCCAGTATTAAAGAGTCGGTCACCTCAAGTATATGTAATCGTTAGAAAGCTCGTAGTCGTAGTTCTTTTAAGTTAAGTAGTAATTTAGTTAAGTAACACCGTGGAGGACGGACGGGTCTTTACCCACTGTATGCCTGATCCACAGCCCATAGTGTGGCGATTTGTGTAAGACTATAAATACTCTCTACCTCCCAAGGTAGAGAGTTGGAGCTCATAATAATATCTTTCACTTTCTCTCACTAAGCTCCCTAAACCTCTAACTTTCTCTCTCTAGAATTCCATCTATATGCTACTTTGTGTTATGGTTTGATGTGTATGTGAAAAGCTAATATCTAACAGTAAGTGCCGGAATCCGCTTATTACTAACCGTTTGAAATGTTTTCTTCTTATGGAAGCTCCGGAGCGGGATGATCGTGCAGATTCTTCTCATGCTCACGCCAACATCATTACTAATGGAAGTTCTATTCAAAAGCAACACAATTGTCAGAATGATTCTTCGTCATACCAAAGAATCTTCAAAGTTAAAGACTTAAAGAAGTTCATCAGTACTAAAATCCAACGTCAAAAAGCGTGTGAGCATGTTGAAGAATGACGTAGAGACACTGTAGCAGCGAAGCAGACCTGAGGCAGACTCGATGCAGACAACAACATACTATCACTTTCATCACAAAGAACAAAGATCAAAGAACAAAGTTAGAGATGACGTCAAAGCATAACTGTTCAAAGACAACTATCTCTCTACACTGGGGAGATTGTTCGAATCAGGCAATTCTTCTCACAAGAAAGAAGAATGTCAGAAGACGTCAAAGCTACTATTACATCAACGCCTTCACCGTTTTTCATCACCAACACTTGAGGGGGAGATTGTTGGAATCACTCCTAAACCTTAATTCAAGTGTTTGTTACTCATATGTAATAGGCAGCTTATTATGGCCTTTATGTTTTTTTAAGGTCAAGCTTATGTAGAAGGCCCATAAGCTTAGGCCCATGTCCAATAAGGAAAAGGGAAGGAGTGGGAGTGTTGCCCTAGCTCCTTGCCTATAAATACTCTTGTAAACCTTCATTTGAAGGTTGGTTGTTCAAGTTATTCCTTTCACTCATGCCCTACGCATAACTGTCTTACTATATCGTGTGTGTGTGTTTTTTGTTTATTGTTCAATCGCCTTTATCTCTTTCTTGTAAGCTTGTGTTGTAAAACTAGTGACCTAACAATACTTGCTTTCTAACCTTTGTTTTGTAGTTATCCAATTTACACAAGAAGACTTTGACATCCTAAAGCTAGGGGGAGCTTTATGTCAAAGCAATACATTGCAAATTACTTGCAATACTAGGTTTACATTTCGTGACATCCCCTTGCAAAATTGCAATCATCAAGGGGGAGCACATTCGTCTCTTAGATGAAATATTTTGCAAAATTATTTGCAAACAAACTAGATTAGTATCACTTACTTGACGCCCTTGCATAGGAATGGACTCGTCAAGGGGGAGTAAAAACGAGTTCCTTTCCCGTTACTTGCTCTCTATTTCTTTTTACTTTTACTTCTTTCACATGTTTTTCTTAAAAACGATGTGTTGCTTTCCTTCAAAAACTTTTTGTTTCGACAAAAAGGGGGAGAAGAAAGTAAAAACTACAAATTCAAACTTTTATGAATTTTAGCTTTTCCTTAAAATAATTTTATGTTTTGTCATCAACAAAAAGGGGGAGATTGTTAATGCAAATAAGCAGTAAAAACGTTTATTTATATTTTACGATCTTCTAGTATTTTGTCGATAACAAACGTAAAATCATATTAACGAAACAAATAAAATACGTAAATGGTTTGAACTAATAGTTTCTAACATATTCACATTTTCACATAAAACACTAAAACAAGTATAAGTGATTTTATGATTTAGTAATACATATGTACAACAACTAGTGTTTACATATTTGGATAAAATATACACATAACTAGTATGTAGTATATTGGGTAATATAAATGGGTAGAAACTTAAGTATCACAACCCATTGGGCAAATACATTGAATGTAGTTGGGTACAACCCAAAGCCCATAACCCATGGATCTTGACCCATAACCCATTGCATGACATCATGCTTATAGCATACATGGATAATATCCATAACCCATGGATCAACCCATACCCAAGTGACTAAGTGCATTGCACTCAAAGATACATTGTATCTAGCCAAAGATCCATGGTTCAACCCATGACCCATGACCCATGACCCATAACCAAAATACCCATGGGCAAAGAGGAACGTTCCACGGATCCCTAGCTTTGTGCTAGCCGGATCCCTTGTAGTAGGGATCCGTAGGTTCCGGTGAATATTAGGATTTTTCCTCTATAAATAGTGAGCCATTTCTTCATTATTTCTCACCCCTTTCTAACACACTTTCTCCCTGAGTTAAAAACTCACTAACCTCAGATCCAAGAGATCTATGTTTGTAGTTTTGTTTTTGTGTGATCTTTTAGGTTCCTCTTAAAGGCAAGATCACCACCTTTGAAGTCGAGCAAGCTCAAGTCCATGAGTTGCCATGCTTCCTCATCATCAAGGCTACGAAAATCTTCTTGTTGATGATTCCATTCTTTCTTCAAAGAAGTGTAGTGTTGAAGACATTAGTGAAAGATGTCTCAAGTGTCAAGACAAAGATATTAGTGAAGGGTATCTATCGTCTATAGGATAAGCACTTGTGGTAGGTGCTTAGAAGTCAAGACAAAGAAACATTAATGAAAGGTGCTTTGAAGTGAAGACACAAGACATTAGTGAAAGGTGTCTTGTAGATCTAGTCAAAGGCATTAGTGAAAGGTGCCTTAGATGTACATTCGATATAGTGTGTTTCGATGTACAAGATAGACTAGTATTAGATCCAAGGATATTGATATCCTTGATGATGTTGTAAAGGAGTAGATCTCCTTTGGGATTAGTTGTTGGTGTAGTGTGGTAGTAGTTCCTCCATTGCAATGGAACTAGGTGCTTAGCCTAGTACCTAATAAAGGGTAGGCAACGTTGTGAAGGTGTAGTTTGTGACAATTCGTATTTTCAGGTCATTCTCAAAACATTATTCATGCTTCATTATTTATCATTTATCGTGAACTAGGTTTACGAGCATCAAATTCACGTAACCGTAATGGTTTAGCTGTGAATTCATGATCATATCATCGAGGTCATTTCATATAGACTAAGTTTAGTCTACATTTCATTAACATCATTGTCATCATATTAGTTCATGCATGGTTTTGCATTTTACGTTAAACGTATAAATTTTCATATTAAATAAACGTTATCGCGTAATTAATTATATTGAACAATTGATCCATTACTTCCAAAAATTATCCCGAGATATTTTTATACTCATATTAAGTTATAAAAATAATATTATGAGTTTACCCAGTGTTTTAAATTTATTTTGTAACTAAATTGTTGTATTTATATAATTACGACGTTTTTCATAAATACGACACGATTATTATTATTTCACTCAAATTTTGCAAGAAATGTATTTTTATAATTTTTATGACCTAGAGATATTTTATCTTGACCCGTGAAAATTTATTTTTATTTAACGCTACCCTAAATATTCAAATGTGACTACAACTTATCATTTATCTTCATTTACTTACAAGTAATTATACATATTACATTTAAAAAAAAAAAAAAACAATAAAAGGTAATGACTAACCCCCCTTGTCGACAAGGGGGGATGAGTCATGGAGCTTTTGCAAATATCTTCCAAAGTATAATCTTATTATACTTATCATCTAAACATTTCACTTCATATTTTCCAAGTAAAAAAAAAGACCTCTTGCTCTCTTCCTCTCCAAAAATTCGGCAGCCACAAGATAAGAAGGAAGGATCATCTCAAAAAAAATTTCAAGACAAGTTTATTTAAACTCTAGTATCACTTGTTGTATAGGTTTTGCAATAAAAACCTCAAGTGATTAGGAAAAACCCTTTGTCCTTAAACCTCATCATATTTCTTGTAAGCATTCATATTCATGTTTTTATTTCACATTCATTGTTATGGTCATATCATTTTATTTGAGAAGCATGCAAGTTATGTGATGTTTATACCACTTTTTAAGGTTTTTAAGAGTTATATATATATAATCCATCCTATAATTACTCCTTGTTATATATTAGTTTTGGTGATGTCTAGGAACCCATGACACCCTAAGAAGGTGTATGGTAGAATTAGAATAGCTTCGGAGTTGTTTTGAATGGGTTAGAATAGGTTTGGCGCGAGAAAAACTCATTTCGACAAGTTTAATAAAGGGTCTGCCCTTATGTGAAAATCTGGAAAATCCGACAGTAAGCAAAATATTTTGGGCTAGATATTTGGAAAATATACTTTAAAACGAAACCGTGGCCGCTTGAACGGGTCAAAACGGAGCTATAACAAAGAAGTTATGAATTTTTCAAGTTGGCGACGAAAACTATAAATTTCCTGAAATTTCAGCAAACAATGTTTATTTTGTACGAGTCAAAAATGAAGCTTGGGCGTTGTAAATTATGTCGACTTGTCAAAAATATGTTAGTATACTTTGATACAAAGCTAAGGACCTTTAAAACATAGAAAACGGATTTGTAACGATTAAATTATACACGTTTACAAAAGTTGCCGTAACTTTTATCATATAAGAAAAACTAAATTATTTCTAATAGGCAAGTTTTACGGCAAAACAAAGAGACCAAGTTGAAGGTTGTTTTTAACCTTGATTTAGAACTTTTTATAAAGTGATGTCTTCTAGTAAAAGTGAGATCGCCAAGTATATTTTCCAAAATGTCCGACTGTTTGTTTAGCGGAGTTGTAATGAGTTAATTACGGTCGTTTAAACTTTGCCGAAAAACATCCTTAAACTATATTTTGGGACATAAGTACCATACTTAACCTCTATTTTCTTTATATTCGAGACCTCTAGGATGAAAAATCATGTACTAAAACTTTGAGATAATGATACAAGCTTCCCAAAACCGTTGAGTTTGTTTCCTAACACTCGACGTGCACCATTTTACGGCTAGCATTTAGAGGCCGTTTTAGTCACTTTCATGGAAATTTCAACGACCTTATTTTACGACGAAAAGTTATAATTTCACAATAAATCACTAAACGACTATCGTAGGAGGTTGTTTCAACGTAAATACATGTAAAGTATTTTATAAAATGACGATATGTTGTAAACATATATTTCGACGATAAACATTATCTTCAAAAATTCACAAGTGGTATAAATATCATCCGAATTGCATGCATAACATTACATCATAACTTATTATGTATCATATCATTCATAATAGGTCAAGTTTAGTGATTCACGCTACATTTCGGTGTACTCACTTTTGCCATAGCATCGTTGTCCAAGTGAGTTTTCATAGCCCCTACTTTTGTATGTTTTGAACTATTTTGGGGGAGATACATGCTTAACTATTTTTCACAAGTACTTTGAATTTTTAAGGATAACTTCTATCATGATCACCATCATTTCAAAACCGAATGTTGTACTATGTCGATTGTTCTTGTTTGTGTGGTATAGTTCTACGTCGAATAAAGTGCTATGTCAGTTGACTACTGATACATTGAGTCAGGTGCTATTGATTATGTGCTATAGTTCTACGTCGTATAATGTTCTAAATCAGTTGACTACTGATATATTGAGTCAAGTCCTATTGATTAAGTGCTATTGTTCTACGTCGAGTTAGGTACTATTGTGAATTCATTTGACATCATGTGCTTGAACATAAACTATACATATTTTGGCAGTGGGTTGTGAACACACAGGTTGCAAGTTTTGTATGGGCGGAACTTGGAACTGAGTGGATTTATAATGCCTTTGCTGCATAAACGATTTTGAAAGGCTTTACATTTCAACGTAAACTCTATGAACTCACTCAACCTTTGTATTGACACTTTTAGCAATGTATTTTCAGGTAACTAAGGTTTTCACTTCACGGCATGCATGTGGACATATCATAGAGTCGCGGTGACGACGCGTCTCACATGAGATTTATATACTTCAAAAACATCGTTTGACTTGTATCAAATTTATTTCTGTACATAGTAACTTTCATTTGGGACCTATACTTTGTAAACTCTGAATGTTTTATTAAATCAAACGATGTGTTTTCCAAACGACACTTTAGGTCGTTCAATATAACTGTGATTGTGATGCTATGACAGTCAATCCCCAGGAATTCCATTCCGCTGCAAAACAGGTAATTTGGGGGTGTGACATAGTTCACCTTGGAGTGAAAGAACTAGGTACTTAGCCTAGTACCTTATAAAGGGTAGACGACGTTTTGTAGGTGTGGTTCACCTTGGAGTGAAAGAACCCGGTGGTTAGCCTATCACCAGAAAAAGGTAGGCGACGTTGTGAAGGCTTCTCCGCCATAAGGAGATTGGTGTAGTGATTACGAACTCTCGATTAGGTGACTCGGGGAGTGGAGTAGTGCAAGGAAGGTGTCCTTGTAGCCGAACCACTATAAATACTTGTGTTGTGGTTTTGTGCTTCTTACTCTTATCTTTTCATTACTTACCTTTATATGCTTGTTTATCAACATCCAACACACACGTCCAAATAGATTGACATAAGTCGATCTAAATAGTTTAAAAGGAAGTTTTAATTGGTAAAACTATTCAACCCCCCCTTCTAGTTTTCCACAGAGGTATTATTTTATGATAACAACGAGTTTTGACATGATTCCAAAGTGTTGTTCCCGTATCACAAATATAAAAAATAGCAATTAAGGCTAATCGTGATCCATGACTTAAGTAAAGTATTTAGAAATATAAGTTAAACAAGATAAGTAAAGTAAATGCACAATAGATTTTTCAACGTTTATATTCTTATTAAAATCAATCAAAAGAATATATTACCCAAGTGTTTGCGGAACAACACTTGGGATTGAACGACAAGTATGGTGTGTACTTCTCACTAAGCTTAGGCTAATTCTAAGCACAACTACACGGAACCACTGAACTAATTCAGGGACATAGTTGTACTTGGAGGAGTGAAAGTTGCTTGTGAATGTTTACACATTTAATGCACATAATTAACTTCCACTCCTTCCTTATGTCTATTTATACAAGCATGGGATTTGACTATATCCTAGAAGACAATACTGACGTATGCTATAAAGACAAAATATTGATGTATTTTGTCTCTGTTTACAAGAAGCTATATTGGGTAAAAGACAATGTTTCTTTCTGATCATCGTTGATGACAATGATCTTGGTTGTTAGCCTTTCGAGGAAAGTTTAACTTATGGTTGATAAGGACTCCTCCTTATGCGTTAAAACTTATCCCGCTTTGTCACGCCCATTCTTCAGTCTTCTTACTCTCCAGTCTATGTCTTCAGTGCTTGTAGTAGATGAGGAGTTACGGGATTCAGTGAGTTATTGTCATCACTCACTGAACCCATCATCTTCTTCTTGACTCAGTCTTCATCCTTTGAGTTCCGCCTCACTGAGTGGAGAAACTTTCTTTTTATTCTCGTTCTAAGGTCATAAACACTTAGGGTATTTTATATGCAAATCCTAGAATTATGGGGTTTGGGTACTGACTGAACCCAACAGTCTCCCTCTATTTGGATATACAAATAGCCTATGTGTTTTGAACATTGTAAGTGAGCAAGAGGATTCTTTTTACACTGAATGTACTAGTAAGATTAATAAAGAACACAGATCTAACAATATACATCATTTATTAATTAATCATTACAAGTTCCTATTAGCTAATACAAAAATAAAAGATAGATGCTATTGCAGTGAAGTCAGTCCAGTTGGTAACCAAGTGCTTCCAGCTTTGGCTTCTTTGAGAGGAGAGTTTCTTTATCAGGATGATCATTTATCTTCTTCCTCAAGTCAGTGCATAACCTAATGTTATTAGGGGTCTGAATTTAAGATGCCACCATCAAGTAACTCACCGAAGCAATACCAGCCTTGTCGATGTCACTCCATCTTTGAAATTCAGGGTCTCCATAGACATCAATGAAGAAGAGTCCGCTCTGAGGCTGCTCAATGACTAAGTTGTTCACAAACTTAAGGCCTTCAGGGAGTTCTCTGTTGCAATCAAAACCAGGGACTTTGATTTCAGGTTTAGGCTGTATCCTCTTTCTCTTTCTTTGGGATGATTTGGGTTGTGTACCTTGAGCTTCAGGGAGAGCAGATTGAATACCAAGCTCACTGGGCATCTTCCTCAGTCTTTCATACCTTCTGCTTAAAGATGTCATCAGGTCTTTGACAACCAAATTTCTCTTCCTTTCTATGATAGGACCAAGTTCATCCAACTTAGTGATCCCAAAGTCAGTGAATTTTAGAGGATCATGAACTTCAAAGCGTTTTTTGTCAATTCCCCTGTAGACATTCATTGCAACAAGCTTAGAGTTTGGGATGATTTTAACATCAGTGATAGGCTCAAGCTCTCTTCGACTAGTCATTGTCCAGTTGTAATGATCCACCCTTTTTTTTTCGGCTCTGCAGCTTTCTTGGCTTTTTCATCCATTCTATTCTTGAAGGCAATCATTTCATCATCCTGAGCTTTCTTGAAGAGTTCACCGATTTTCTTACTTTCTAGCTTATTTGGGTCAAGCCCAATCTTTTCAGCCTCCTCATTAACAACCTTGATCATTTTAGGCTTAGTGATCCTTTCTTCTTCTGCGACCTTTTTCAGTGCCTCCTCTCGGGCAAGATAGGCATTGATCTGTTCCTCAGTCATCAGGTAGGTTTTGCCATTAATATCGTAAGGAATCCTGATTGGTGCATGAGATTCCAGTCTAACTTCTGATGAGGGCTTTATAGCTTGGTACTCTGATCAGGTTCAGGGGTCGTGAGTATAGCTTTGCCTTTATCTTAAAGAGTGTTAGGTCACCATATTAGTAACACAAGCATCAATATGTAGAAATAGAGAAGAGAAAGAGATCGGTTGAACAAATACAAACACACACACACGTATAGACTATGACCGGTTATGCGTAGGAGTGAAAGAGTGAATGAATTGAACAACCAACCCTTAAGTGAGGGTATTACAAAGGTATTTATAGGAGAGGGAGCTAGGGCAACACTCCTAGTCCCTTCCTTTCCTTATTGGACTTGGGCCAAGGCTCATAGGCTTTCTACATAAGCCTTGGCATGGTTACTAACATAAAAGCCATATTAAGCTAATTATTACATATGAATCACTAACACTTGAATTAAGGTTTTGGAGTGATTCCAACAATCTCCACCTAAGTGTTGGTGATGAATGAAAGAGTGATAAACGTTGTAGGTGCTGATGTAATAGTAGCTTTGACGTCTTCTGACATTCTTTTTTCTTGTGAGAAGAGGTGTCTTAATTCGAACAATCTCCCCAGTGTAGAGAAATTGTTTCCTTTGAAGTATTCTGCTTTGACGTCATCATTTTCTTTGTTTTTAGATCTTTGTTCTTTGTGATGGTAGTGATAGTATGTTGTTGTTGTCTGCATCAGGTCAGATTCGTTGCTCCAGTGTCTCCACGTCTTTCTTCAACATGCTCACACACTCTTTAATGTTGGATTACAGTACTGATGAAGTTCTCTTAGTCTTTAACTTTGTAGATTCTTTGATTTGACGAAGAATCATTCTGACTTTTGTGTTGCCTTTTGAGAGAACTTCCATTAGTGATGTTGTAGGTATGAGCATGTGAAGAATCTGCACGATCAGTCCGCTCCAGAGCTTCCATAAGAAGAAAAACATAAGAGAGGTTAGTAATAAGCGGATTCCAGCACTTACAAGTTTGAACTTCGAGAGTGTTAACAACATAGTGTGAAAACACAACTCTAATTCTTACAGAGGCCGTTCCTGAACTAGAGTCCCACAAGTGAGATAACGCGATGTACCGAAGTACACCTATAGTTCAGATGAGTCGCTGAGGTACACCGAAGCATCACCTCACGACTGTAGACCGTTTGAGACACACTAAGCGTAATTCACGAGGAGTTATCGAAGTGACCTGCTGTCAGGGCTGTTTGATGTTGACCCTGGCAGGAGTTTCCATTCAATCACTGAGGATCACAATAGTGAACCTCTGATAAATGCTCTCGACAGATTTCTAGGATCTGTGTAGGACTCGATAACGTACCACTATTGTTCTTATTGTTGAACAACAAGTGATGAAATGTCAAGTATACCTAAGAGATCTTTTGATGAATCTCGTGGCTCTCGACTCAATAGTGCGTTTTGGTTTTCCTGAGCGGAGATTAGGGAGAGGGTCTCCATCTTCAATACCAGCAATCTCTAAGAGAAAGCTGATAGTTTACGTAGGGTTCCCTGTGAGAATGAAACAAGCTTCTGTTGAGAGAAACTTGAGTGGCTAAGAAGGTTTAGTGCATGCATCACTGGGTCCATGACGACTTTTAATCTTCAATACCGGCGTCATCAAGTGACAACCAGTAGCATATGAATTGAACCCGGTGTCTGCCCTAAGTTGAATAATCTGGAGGGCTATTTCTTTTCACCCTTTTCTTTACATTTCTTTTTAATTCTTAAACTCCTTCTTTCTCCGTTTCTCATTTTCTCCTTTTTATAATCATACCTAAGGACTTCTAATTCTAACTATTGGTAGTGTCCTTGGGTAGATCCCTCCGGCTCTGGCGGATCATAGGACGGTTATTCCTAACCTTAATCACCTTATAACTCCATTGCCATAAAACCATTTTCATGAAAATCTCTCGTAGTGTTTTTGAATGAAAAACATGTTTGAACACTTCAAGAGTTTTAGATTTTCAGAAATACTCCCCCTCCACATGTGCTTAAGAGTTTTGACAGAAATCTGCACAGTGAAGAAAGAGCGCGCACTTTTTGAATTGATCGACTCAAGATAGACAGTTCCTTGCGAGACACGATTACGTTGCATAGTTAAAGAGATACATTGTCAGCTTTTAGGTGACAACTAGCTCTAATAACTACCTTGAAGATGTGGACAACCCCGAAAGGTTGTCAAACCCGTCAAACTTCATGTCTATAAAGAGCTTCTCGAATAGGTACAATTTACTTGGATAAGTCTTGGAAGACAAATCTTTTCAATGTATGACTGTTCAGTTCCCGTCAATTATGGGTTGAAGTCTTTTCACGCGAGGATTCAATAGCAAAACACAACATATTTCTTATCACATAATTTTCTCCCCCTCAAGAAATGGCATATAAATATGTTATTTTTGAAGAAATGTTGAGAATAAATATGACCATTTTGAGTTTTGTGGGAAGATTATGACAAAGAACAATTTGTGAACAAAGTTTGTAAGTCAAATACTCCCCCCCCAATAAGTGATATAAACGGTTGAGGTTTTGAAAATCATAAGGGGAAGTACTTGTTCTTTTGAGCAAAACCTTTGAAAAATTGAAAGGTTTGATAAGTTTTACTCAAAAGTAAGAAGCTTTCGCTCCTTTTATAAGGATTGTGGCACTGAAGCGTACCACAGGGTCCTTTCATTACAAGAACGGGTTGTACACTGTTATATGTGCACAAGCCATTTTAATAATATCACACATCCAAATTAATATGAAATTGAAACAGTTTAAGGGGTACCAGGTCGTCCATCAATCTTTCCAAGAATGCGAACAGGGCGTTGATAGCCGGTGAGAGTAATCCTGGGACGACCACCTACAAAGCTCTCCAGTGTTCTGAACTGGTCCCTTCTGTACAACCTTTCATCAATCCTGGTGATGACCCTCTTCACATCCCGTCTTTCCTGAGAATTCCATCGCTTTTGAGAATCAATGCCTTCATATATCCCCTTCAACCTATAAGCCAAGCCGTCCCTGACCTTCTTCAGTGTGTGATCCCCAAATTTATGAAGATCTCTGCACGCCATCAAGCAGTTGCGATGTAGTTCACTACGGTAAACGACTCCAAACGGTTTGCTGATGAGAGTGTATTGAGGAAGATGATTGATGTCAGGAAGTTCTAGCTGGGTCTGGTGAGGTTGACACGAGTCTGATATGATTCAACAGCAAGTTGTAAATCTTCTACACGTTCCTGGATCACTATGCTTCTGATGAAGATAAGCAAGGACTTGATGTATTCAAATTGAATTTCAGTCGAGAATTGTCTCATTCGTCCCTGTAATTTGGCAAGATACAGATCTTCAATGTCATTGAGAGACAAGTTCTGAAAGTCCGCTTCACAAAATTCATAGTCCCTTTCGTCTTGTCTTTTGACCACGATAGTCTTGAGAAAGGTGTAGTCCCATTTAGACGAAAGAGAGACATGCTTAATAGCAACGATCCCTTTAGTACTGTGCACTTCATGTTGTGACTTTCGAACCTGGCAGCTTTTGTAGTAGATTCGATGGCGTTCCGGCCAATGGTGAATCCCGTACAATGCATCAATGTCATACCTTTCCACACTGTTAGAAAACATGTGGGTAGCATTTTCTTCGATGGCTACGCAGTTGGAGTATATGGCTGCCGGGAATGGAAGTGTAAGTGAAGTAACATATTTCTTTGAACCATCGCTACCGTGTAGAAGAAATTCCAAGTCATTGTTGAAGAAGTAGCGAAATTGAATCTGAGGTTGATCCGGTTGGCCAATCATTGGTAGAGGTTTAGACCAGTCGGTGTAGTATGGAGCTTTGTCTCTTCTGGAGAAGTCGATGTTTGCTTCAGGGTTGAGCCAATCAATGTTGTTAGACATGGCTCGTGCTATGTTTTCAAGGTGATACTCAACTTCAATAGCACTTTCCGAGCTGTCTTTGAGTAGTTGAAAGGCTTCATTCTTGATTCGTTTCAACTCTGATTTCGTCATCTTCTTCACCCGAAACTTGTCTTGAAGTATTTTAGCATGCTCCAATGTTCGACCTTCTATCGCATCTTGACCTTCAGGTGGGTAGGGAGTAGAATCAATAAGCTTAGAGAACCAGTCATATTCAGTGTCATCCGCGTCTAGCCATGATACGACGTCAGTCTTTGGCGTTTTCTTCTTCTTTTTCTTTGGTTTAGAGGAGGATTCTGGTTTCTTAGCTGTGTCGGGATAGGTGGGTTGTTGTTGGGGCTCAGGGACGTCCTTATCGTCACCACCAGTATACTCGAAGTGATCACCGGTTTTCTCAGTCTGGGGTGGTAACTCAGAGTCCTGAGGTTTGTCAGTAGAAGAGCGAGGAGGATATCGTCTTGGTGGTGAAGTCCTTCGGGGTGGTGGTGGCATAGATGATGGTTCTCCAGACTGCTTTGGACATTTAGGCTCGTCATTTTTATCCTTATCCTTATCTTCATCGTCTCTTGGACGTTTAGGCCTTTGAGCTTCTTCTCTGCATGCTGATTTGAGTTGGTATTCCAGCAATGCTTCAAACAATTTACCTTCGTAAGAAGTAAATGTTGCTGATCGGTTAGACATTTGAGATACCAGCATGGAAACCAATTCAGCATCTGAGAATATTATGGGATCAGTTGGATTGATGTTTACTGTCATAGGTGTTGATCTCATAGTTTGCTTGGCCAAATGCAATAGATTCGGATAGAGTTGTCTGGTGTACATTTCTCTTGTCACACCAGGAACGATGTCAAGAAGGAACTTGTGAGTGTAACCTTTGATCATTTCGTTCATTTCCCCTTGAAGATCACGTTTCATGAACTTCTGGACATATTCCCTTTCAACTTTCATCTTGTCATTCTCGTCATGAAGGTACTGTATCTGGTCAGCGAGAAAATTCAGCTTTTTGTAAAGCACGTCTTTCTTCCTGATCTGCTTGACAGCTTTAACAATTCTTGTCTTTGCCCGAGATGTCCAAGAGTCCGTTGGCTTCTTCACAGATTTGGATGAGGATTTGGTTGTTCTTCTGGATGGTGGTGGTGAAGAGTGAGAGGATGAATCTGTTGATGAAGAGACATGAGGAGATTCAGGGTCCTTAGGAGGTTCAGAAGTTTCCTCCTTGGAACGAATTGGACTTTTGAGAAGAAAATCATCATAATTCACTTCGTCATCTTGTCCAGATTTAGCCTTTTCTTCGGCCTGAATTCGGGCCTCTTCCTCTGCTTTGGTTTGAGCTGCAGCCTCTTCATCAGTCTTTTCTTTCTCAGACTTTTCCGTTTCTGGTTCCTCAATGTCATAATCAATAGAATCCTCCAGGCGCTTTTGTTGTTGCTCAAGAGTGGTGGCACCAATTCTCTTATCGGGTTGATTAACCGCATCAGGAATTGGTGTAGATTGGACACCACCACTTGACCCTCCGGGGCCACGCATTTGATCCTGTTCAAACTCTTTTGCCTTGTGTTGGAGTCTAATGATTTTGAACTTCTTCCTGTAGTCAGTATCCAGTGGCTCTTCATCTGAGCTTTCTTCTTCATGCTCAAGTACTGGAGTCTTCCCTTTGCCTTGGTCAGCTATTGGACTGGGAGGTTTAGATACTGTTGGAGTTATATCGATTGTAGTTTCAGAGTAGATGACTTCGTCTTTTGATTCGGTTTCAAAGAGCTTTCATCCACTAGCTTTCTTTGCAGTTCAGACTTGGGAATGGGAATGGGAACATCTTCCTTAGAGGGAACTGTCCTTTTGAGTGGAGGTTTCCTCTTAGGGAACTTTCGTTGACTCTCAGTGCTTGCAACACTTCCTGCACTGCCTCTTCTGGTTTTCCTAGTAGGTGTGCCAGAAGACTTTTCATCGAGAAAACCAACTTTGCCTTCATCAACTGCTACCAGATACCTTTTGTATGAATAAAGCTGTTTGATTGCATCAAAGAGAAGGTGATCCGGTAACACAGCACCTTGTTTCTTTGTTGTTGATTCCTTAAATCTGACTGTTAGAGTAGGCTCATACAACATGTCGTGATTGTTGGGGTCATTGATTCTCTTGGGGATATCAGGGTTATACCTAAGTGCTCTTTGGATCAACAATTTTGTATATCTGATATATGGGATCTTTGAGCCAAGATTTTTGAGGAATGTCATCATGTCGTCCCATATCAGAACTTCAACTTCGATGTGCTTCATGTTGACCAAAGCCCAAAAGATCTACAGTTCCATGAGCTTGGGATGCTCATAGCCACTGTCACGTCCAGAAACAGATTTGGTGATGATGATGTAGAGAGTTCTCCATGGTTGAGGAATATTCTTAAGATCCACGGATGAATGCTTTGTGATTACTCCTAAAGCTTCGTCATAACCAATGTCGATCATGAATTGTAGAACAGTCTCTTCAGTTGGTGCGGCATTGTATTCAGTTGGTTCGATGTCAGGGATGCGAAGAATAGCTCTTAAGTCTGTAGGTGTGATGGTGACTTGTTTGTCATTGAGAGTCACTGTCACAACATTTTGTCCTTTGATCTTTTGCATTGTATTCCAGAACTGGTGAATGTAGATCTCCGACACTGTAGCAGAATTGGAGAGCATGTTCTGATAAGGATGATTCTTCAGAATATCCACAACAATTAAGCAAGAAGACTCTGAGCATGTGAGAGTATCAAAGTCAACACGAAGGTTGTTCTTTCCTATCTTCATCGGATAAGCATGAGGGAAGATATCAGCAACGGTGAGAACATTTGGTGCATCCACATTCTGCATTTGAGCGTCCATGTCGTGATCTGAACGATATTTAGCCAAAAGAACCAACATATCGAAAGACATTATGTTAGTCAACATATGGGTTTATTGTCTAATTATTGAATGTGATATGTCGATGATTGTTACAAGTCCAATGTCACTTGTTTGTCCAATAGTCCAATGACGTCGTGATAAATTTCGTGAGTTGATTAACTTTAAGTTTTAAAGTCCATGTTTTCACTTATTATTCACAACTTGTTAAACATTTAAGCTTATAGTGACATTATTGGTTTCGTGGCGTTATGATTTATTTATTTACAAGTTTGCACGCGTAACAATTCATAATTAAGGTTAAACTAGGCTTAGGCGTAGAAATGGTAAGCTTATGCGTAAACAGGAGAGGTATACGCGTAAACGCAAGCTTATGCGTAGGTTCTTGACTTACGCGTAAGAAATATTACTCGTAGGAAAAGAGGACCTTATGCGTAGAGCTTACGCGTAAGCGTATATTGAACCTTATGCATAAGGCTTACTCGTAAGAGTCAACCTTATGTGTAGAGGTCACTGTTTACGCATATCCTTCACAGGATACGCGTAGTCCCTTATGTAGAACCTTACGCGTAAGATTTCTCTTATGCATAACATGCTACGCGTAAGGTGATCCTTATGCGTAGATGGCAAATACCCTTGATTCTGAATTTTCACGCGTAATAAACCTGAAATAATTTCATCATAGCACCAATATTAACATATACATTCAGTTATTTTCAGATCAAATCATGAAATTTCATAAAACAGTTACGCGTATAACACTTATGCATAAAAATTAAACCCTAAGTTTCAAGAATTACGCCTAAGATAATTAGCCATAGGAAATGCACCAAAAGGATTCTGGGAATTCTAGTATGCCTATTAAGTTGTTTTATCCAAGTTTTAACATCAAACTCAACATGAATCAAAAATACCTAATTCGTATGAACAAAAACCCTAAAAATCAATTCTTTCACATTTGATGTTACTGGGCAAGTTCTAAGCATGTATATCATCAATTCATCATGTAAACAACACCTTATAAGCAACTAATTAACCACAAACACTCACACAAGAAAAAACCCAATTCCACGCATAAACCCTAGTTTTCAAAAATCAATCAATTCGTGTATCTGGGTGTGTTTTGATGATGGAAATGGTTTCAAAATGATTAAGTAAACGTTTTGACACTATCATATTAACCAAAAACAGACACCATTGATAATGTGTTCATACGCTTATGCGTAGAACACAAAATCACTTCTAGATAAAAATCTAGTCGTTGGATTTCAAAACGGTTAAAAAGCATTGCTTAGATGTTTACAAAGAACATGTTTTCACTTACAAATTGATGATCAAAAGTACGGATTTGTGAAACGATTTTGGATCATGGATGAGGTTTGGTGAGATATTAAATGTGAGGAGTAAATGTGTTAGGTGGATTGTTTTATTAAAAATAACTTTAAGCTTTTAACAGTTTTAGCCCATCCACCTTGTCCATTTACATCCAATGTCCATAACTTCCATTTTGGTTACCAAACAAAAGATATTTGGAAAGAATTTTGACGACACTCCCCCTCGACTTAAGAAATAATGAAAGTTTATAAATTTTAGTCCGAGGAGTGTCAGAAAACCAGAAATGTGACCACCATTATTAAAGAAACAACCGGGATAAACTAACATGCAAGTACAAGGTTTTTATGAAACTGAAAAATATTTGCTTTCTCCCCCTCAACACTTCATCGAGAAAATACTGAATTTTGAAAGATTTGACTGTTGACGGAAGATTTGTACTTTCCATGTTAAAAGAAATATAGATAGAAGAATATTTTTGATGTTTTATCCGATTTTATAATTTTGTATTTTGTTTTTGAAAAAATATTTACAAAAGAGGTTTTGGTGTTTGACTGGTTTTTAAGAATGTTTTAAGAGTTCATCCAGTTCCTCTTGAGTCAAACACCGCATACCAATCCGGTAGACCAACTCATTAAACCTAGCAGGAGCTAAGGCTTTGGTGAGGAGATCTGCCAATTGGTATTCTGTACCCACAAAGTATAATTCAACAGTACTTTGTTCCACGTGGTCCTTGATGAAATGATATCGAATATCGATGTGCTTTGATTTCGAATGTTGAACAGAGTTGCACGTGATCTCAATAGCACTCCGATTGTCGCAGTACATCGAGATTCTGTCAAATACGTAACCATAGTCTTTGAGTTGTGTTCGCATCCAAATGACTTGAGCACAACACGCTGACATGGCTACATATTCTGCTTCGGTTGAGGACAGCGATGTACAATCCTGCTTCTTCGATTGCCATGGCACCAGTTTATCACCAAGAAATTGTAATGCGCCTGAAGTACTTTTCCGTGAATCTAAGCATCCTGGGTGGTCAGCGTCTGAAAAAGCTATTAGTTCAAAACCAGAATCCTTCGGATACCAGATCCCCAAATTAATGGTTCCCTTTATGTATCGGAGGATTCCTTTAGCCTTAGAGAGGTGGGTTTCAGTTGGTCTCGACTGATAACGGGAGCAAAGATATATGGCAAAAACAATATCAGGTTTGCTAGCTGTTAGATACATGAGAGACCCAATAATACTACGGTATTTGGTAGGGTTCACCAATTTCCCATGTAAATCAGCATCAAGCTTCTTGGTAGGAGCCATTGGTGTGGCATAGGTGTCACAATTTTGCATTCCAAATTTGTTTAACAATTCAAGGGCATATTTGGACTGACTCAAGAAAATACCACGGGGTGATTGATGAACTTGCAGTCATAGAAAGAACGTAAGTTCACCCGTCATTGACATTTCAAAATGTTTCTTCATTAGTTTGGCAAAAGCGATTGAGTACTTTTTATGTGTTGACCCAAAAATGATGTCATCCACGTAACTTTGAACAATTAAGATATGTGCCCCGTGATATTGTATGTAAAGAGTTGGGTCGACCAAACCTTTGGTAAAATTATTGGCAATGAGGAAAGATGATAGCTTATCATACCACTCCCGAGGAGCTTGTTTGAGACCATACAGAGCTTTGTTCAGTTTGTAGACATGGTTCGGGAACTCGGGATCAACGAATCCTTCTAGTTGGCTGACATAAACTGTTTCTTTTAGTTGCCCATTCAGAAAAGCAGTTTTGACGTCCATATGAAAGACCGTTATATTCATATGAGCCGTGAACGCGAGAAATATCCGAACATCCTCAAGATGAGCAACCGGAGCAAATGATTCTTCAAAGTCAATACCCTCTTCCTGTCTATAACCCTTAGCCACCAGACGTGACTTGTTTCTGATTACGTTCCCTTCAGCATCCAATTTGTTCTTCCAAATCCATTTGAGACCAATGACGTAGACCCCTGTTGGTCTTTCAACCAGTTCCCATACTTCAAGACGTTTGAATTGGTTGAGTTCTTCTTGCATGGATTCAATCCAATTGTCTTTTGTCATTGCGTCTTTAATGTTTTTAGGCTCGGATTGGCAGACAGTGAGTGCATAAATGGAATGTTCACCATCTGTGTGAGGACGTTGTCTCGTAACGACTAGTTGATTCGGGTTGCCAATAATATTCTCTAGAGGATGGTATTTTGTCCAACGATGTGTAGAGGGTTGATGTTGGTATACATTGTGCAGATTTTGAGGATTCAAATGACTTGTGGATGATTCCGCGACATCAGGTGCAGCAGTTTCATTGGCAAACGGGTTAAAGAACGTATTTGGATCAAAATATGCAGGTGTGGGTACTTCATTAAGAACATCATCAGCTGGTTCAGCGTCGTTGGATGCAGTTTGTTCAACTGTTGTTGTAGAGTCAACTGGTGGTGCTTTTTCAACAGTAGTTGTTGTAGCATGTGTATCAGGTATAAGAGTATGATCAGGTTGAGCAGCAGAAACATCGGATACACCTGGAGCACGTTCATCAGTATCTTCACTGAACAGAGGAGCAAATAGTCTTTCCATTTGTTGACGAGTAAGCTGGGGGCTTGGTTCAGCTGATGATGGGGTTTGAGGGAAGTTTAAACGGTTATGACCGGGTTCCAAGCTGTTATGCTCAGAAGCCATTTCTGGAAGTTCATCAAAACTAGCATGAATCGTTTCCATAACCTGCTTTGTACGACGATTCTAGATCCGGTAGCCTTTAGAGTTCTCACAGTATCCAATAAATACTCCAATGTCAGCTTTGGCTTTGAGATCACGATCATTATTTGGGTAACAAAGGGATCCAAATACATGAAAGTGTTTGAGATTCGGTTATCTGTTGTGGATAAGCTCAAAAGGTGTTTTGTTGTGGCGTTTTGTAATCATTGATCTGTTTTGAGTATAACATGCAGTTGATACAGCTTCTACCCATAAGTAATCTGGAAGTTTAGCATTAATTACCATTGTTCTTGCAGCTTCCACTAACGTTCGGTTTCGTCTTTCAACAACTCCGTTTTGTTCTGGTGTACAAGCAATAGATGTCTGATGCTCAATTCCCACTTTCTCATAAAATTCGCGAAGAGTTTGGTTTACAAATTCAGTTCCTTTGTCTGTTCTGATTTGGCGGACGGTGTTCCGGAGCTGAACTTGAATTTTCGTGAGAAAGGTGATGATCATCCGTGGAGCTTGATCTTTGCTTCGAAGAAAGTAGACCCTAGTCCATCATGAGTAGTCATCAACAATTAACAAAATGTAGCATTTTCCATTAATCGTTTGCACGCGCATCGGGCCACACAAATCCATGTGAAGAAGATGAAGCACATGCTGAGAGCTGTGTTCCACCTTTGAAGGAAAATGAGCCCGAGTGCTTTTCCCTTGTTCACAAGCTGAGCAAAGGTGATCTTTGGAATACCGAAATCTCGAGAGACCTTCAACAAGTTTGTGTCGAGCAAGGTTGGTGATGGTTTGAAAGTTTAGATGTGAGAGACGACGGTGCCATAGCCAAGATTTTGTAGATGTAGCCTTTGAGAGTAGACAGATCGGAGATGAAGCAACCATGTCTTGCATTGAGATTGTGTATAGACTAGAACTGCGAGAGCCAGACATAAGATCGTTTCCTTGTAGATCACGAATGAAACAAGTTTTCTCCTGAAAAGCAACTTCCAAGTCTCCATCACAGAATTGACCGACTGAGAAGAGATTGTGACCGAGGCCTTCCACATAATAAACCCTGCTAATTTCGATATTGCCATTGATATAATCTCCGTAGCCCATGATAACTGCGAAGTGATCATTCCCGAATCTGACAGTGCCAATGAACTTTGTAATAAAGTTTGATAATAGTTTAAGATTGCCTGTCATGTGTCGGGAACATCCGCTATCAACAATCCAAAGGATGATCTGTATCACCTGCATTACACACAGACGACACAGATGGAATAGAAGTAGATGTGGAACCCAAAGTGTTAGAGGGTTCCGAAGCAGTTATAGTAGAAATACACACATCAATGACTTTAGGCATCCATTTAAATCCTAGTGTATTATGTATCCATTTCTGCCATCTCCAACTAGTATTTGCTTTAGTCTTAGTGAATGCACTAGGTGGTACTACAGTCCTTGGAGGTGATACTGAAGCTACAGGGATATCAATGCGTTTATTAGAATCTAAAGAAGGCAGTTTACCAAGAACAGACTTAGAAGCATTAGTGGGCCTAGAGGTATTCCGGGTCTTAGGATTCCGTAAACGAGACAAGATAGCTTTAGCTACACATTTGTCATGACAATCAGAAAGCATACTTTTACGAAAAATAACACAAGAAGCATCAGACTGAATATCAAACGTACTTGTTCATACTTTCCTAACATTTCTCTTAACTTAAAGATAGTGTGCACCAATTCTTGATTTTCAGAACGAAGATTTCCAGAAAAATTCATGACTTCCTTAGTGTGTGCAAGAAAATGATCAAGTTCGTTTGATGCTTCATCACGAGTCTGTTTAAGTAAATCAAATATGACACCATATTCCTTTTTAACTTTTGCAAGTTCTTGTTCATATTTTGAGATTTGACATTTCAAAGACGCGTTTTGATCATCCAGTTGCTCAAATTTTGGATTAAGCGTTTTGGATTGCAACTGGTTGATTTTGTTTTGCAAAGCAAGTTCATGATTTTGACAATCTTTTTGACACCATTGAAGACGGCGTTTTGCATTTTGTGGAAACGTAGAGGGGGGGGGTGAATACGTTACCGTTTAAAAAACTTTAGATCTTTAGTATCAAATCGCTTATGAAGCTTGTTATAATATGAAAGTTCCAGTTATTGTTTGTGACTAATACAAAGCATGGTAAACCAAGTTGTCACACAATCATGAACATCAAACCACATCACAAACAATAGCATAGTGCAAGTATAAAAGTAAAGAGATAAAGAAAGGAAAGTGCAAACCGAACACGAGGATTTATAGTGGTTCGGTCACGGATCTCCTTTCCGCCCTACTCCACTCCCCGAGTACCCAACTCGAGAGTTACTTCACTAAATCAACAAGCTCCCTTCTCGGCAGAGAAAACCTTACAATCATCGCTTACACTTTTTCCGGTACAAAGCTAAATACCGGGTTCTAGTTCGAGGTAGAACCAACCCAACGTCGCCTATACAATATTTCCGACACTAAGCTAGATGTCGAGTTCTTTTACAAGGGTACAACCACTCCCAATATGTTTTATGGCCCAACATAATAAACCTTGTGTTTTATGGCACAAACACATAAACCATCTAATCTAGTTTGGTGAAAGTGTTGTTATGATGCAATGATGTTTACACTAATGATCCATGACACAAATGTCTAATGGATATGAATAACTACTTCTAAATGAACTTCCATTGATAGGAAGCCTTCATGATGAAGATCACAAGTTCCCTAAACTTCTTGTGATAGATCTTCAACTTGTGGTGAGTGGGGATGGCTAGATCTCCAAGATTTCCTTGGTTGATCAAAGAGTATGCTTACAACAAAGATGAATGTTAGAAGCATTATGATCATGATCATTAGGGTGTTTAATGTATGTTACTACATTGTTAATGATTGATCTAAATGTATGCAAGAAGGTGGAGAAGATGTGATTTGAAGTGGTGAAGAAATGAGAAAACAATGGGCTTCTATTTGTAGGCAAAAGTGATCAGGAGCGTCCACGAACCAAGGAGCCCTTTAAAGGGTTCCGTCCTTTATGCAATTTGGTGCCGTGGGTGCCTGACAGAAAATCTAAAAAATCTTTCTTCAAATCTTTCCAAGATATTACCAAATCTTACTAAGATCACATTTGATATATTGAGTGTCAATCTAACCAAAATATTCAAGTGATCTTTCAAGGATTTCAAAGATGATGCATGACATGATGTAACATGTATTTCCATTTTTAGATTAAAAACTTTATCAAGGTAAACTTGTAAAATGTATTATGTAACTAGTTAATAAAATGTCTAGTTACCTTTTGTAAAAGAGTGCTTGTCAAAATAAAATATATTTTGTCAAGTGTAAGTAAACTTTAGTATTTGTATGAAATACTTGTAAATGCAAAATGTAAAATGAGGTTCGAAATATAATGGTTAACCTATTAAAATACTTAGTGACTCTAAACGTATTTTAAACATTCTAAATGATTTGTTAATGGGTTTGATCATAATGCCACATAAACAAACATGTACGAACCTGTGTTGTAACATATGAGGACTTGAGTCATCGAGAGGTGTTGAATGTATGTTGAGACAAAGTGTGATTACAAGTAACTTGTACATTTTACGTTATGTATTACAAGTTACATGTTTGTCATCAATCAAAACAAACGAGACTGTATAGATTAAATATCGTAATATTTGCACTAACAATCTCCCCCTTTTTGATGATGACAAATATATGTAAACATAATAGAAACTAAAATGTAAAAGGTTACTTGTATCCTTACTACCTTTACATTACCTTCTCCGTTTACACTCTTCTTCCCCTTTTGTCGAAACAAAAAGGGCGTGTCCTTGGAGTTTAACTTTATTTCTCACCAAAAAGGCGAGCTTGCATCATCCCTAGTGAAGTTAAACCGTCCACTTCAATCCGTCCCTTGTTTGGTAGCGGATCCATGGATCAAATAAAGAGGCTTAACCTACATCAAGGTTAGTTTTATGCAACAAAAGTTATGAGAAATATATGAAAAAGAAAAATGCATAGCAATGTTAGCCTATTTTCTCCACTTTTTATCGAAGCACAAATGCTTGTTGAAAAGTGAGAATGATGCTAAATGCGTGCATGCTCCCCCTTGACGGTTGCTCCCCCTTGTTTGAGGCGTCAGGGTATGATTAAAAACCTACAAAACAAATATTAGTGCAAAACTATATTCGTCATTGGACGAGTAAGTGTTATACAACAAAGTGTGTATAAGATGAATTCAGTAAATTCTTGACGGAAGCTCCCCTTGCTCTAGGGTGTCAAGATGAACCTTCAAAATAAATATTAGTATAATAGAAGCTTTGTCTTTAGACAAATTTGTCATATAAAACCAAGTGTATAGACGGTGCAATATGAGTGCTTAAAGGATATTCCTCCTTGTTCTAGGGTGTCAAAAAGCACCTAAAATAAGAAAAATAATTGATGCAAACTTCATCCTTAGATGAGTAAATTATATACAATAGAGTGTATATGATGATGAACCTACAATGAAAAACATTAGTGCAATATATTTCATCTTTTTCACAAAGAAAAATAAGATGTATATATGTGATAAATGATATAATCAAAGATCTCATGAAGTGTAGTCTCCTAATTATAATCATAAGAAAAGTTAGAATATAATATGATAAAAACCTACAAAATAGTTCCTAGAAAGAAGATATGAAGTCTTCCACTGGGTGTGCCACTAGTGGTGCTAGTGTTGTTGTCGGTTTACTAGTAGGATTCATGTGGTGATGGTAGATGACTTGACATTTACAAAAGCAAGTTATCGCTAATCCATGGTGGTGATGATTAGTGAAATTGGTGATGGAAGGTGGTGGTGATTAGGTAGCAAGCTATTAAGGAGTTAGAAACTCGTATGTATAGCAAATATAAAAATATGGACTCATGCAATCCTTTCGTCAGGTCAAGTGACCAAAGCTAAGAGGAAAAAAATGTGAATGGACATTGCATTTCAATGATACATAAGGGTTATGATTTGAATGATTTATTGATGCTAACAATCTATTGTTTTGAGCAAGTTCTCATATGCTTCAACCCAAGAGTAATCAATAATGCGTTCTATCTAAGAATATTATAATGAAGATACCAAAAGATATAAAAGTGATGAAGATAAATTCGTTCATTGATTGACACGAATTATAAAAATGACCTATTCTAGGTGACAATGGGAAAGGTACCTTGGGTTGAACTTCATCCTTAAAGTCACGTACCTCTTCTTGATTAATACGAGATGATCGTATGATAAGGCATGTGGTTTCCTAATAGGAAGTGAACAGGATTAGAGTATTGTAATAACTAAATAATGATGGAGGTTATTTTTGGAAAGCGGAAGCAAAAATGAGATTTGGAAAGAGGTCGGTTGAAAGACAAAAATGCAAAGCCAACCCTCTAGAACTTAATTCTATATGCTTTTAAACTATATGCAAGTGTAGGGGTCCCATAAAACATAGTACTAATCTACGTAGCAATAAAGGGGATTATGCAAAAATGAGCATATAAAAGTTAGAACCAAGTGAGATAACAAAAAATTTGTTATCAACCTACGAAACAAATTTGTTAGTGACAAAAGATGTTAACATGATAGAAATCAAATGATACCATATTATATAAGCAAAAACACATTGCACTTTAGTAGGCAAGAAATCGCCATACAACATAGCATCAAGACAATCATATTATGCAAGAATACAACTTTATTCAAGACATTTCATTTTGAGATTGTTTTGTCGTTAGACTTAGACGCTTAAGCATACTTGGCTTGTAAATTAACACAACAATCTATGTGATTAATTTGTAAGATAAAAAGGCTTCTAAAAGTTTGTCATACCAAAAGCACTTTGACATATTATATGTGCATATGTAGCAAACAAATAGTGTGACAAGAAGCAAAAGAAACAAGATGAAAGATTTATGCAAGCCATGATTAAGACATAACAATTTGGAGCATGTATCATTTGGATCGTACTACACATAGATATAATGAATGCCAACTAATAGCTTTCAAACACAAACTTATCATATCAGAATTATCAGGTATCAAAATGACATATTATGATTTCATAAGTAACATGTTAATCATGCTAAAATTAATTCAAAAGTAAGTATCATGCAAATAAAGTTTTAGGTTTAAACGTTTAGTAGCATGAAACAAGAATACAAGCATTATAAAGATAAAACCGTACTAAGGTTTACACATTTGACTAGTTATCAAACACTAAGATAATGTCAAATCAACTTATTGTATCAAACAAGAACATGTAATCAACACATGTAAGTGCAATGCAAGTGGTTTTAAAAGAAAAGTCATATATACTACTTGTTTGATTAGTATTCCTAAGGCAAACTATCAATGTTTTAACACTTACCTTAGGCAAGTATAGGAATACAGATTTTTTAAGTTGGAGAATGAATATGAGACTATTACTAGCGGTGCTCAATTAAGGCTAAACACGACCATTTTTACGGGTGATTCCACATACCCAACTTCTCTCCAGGAAGCAATTCAACCATTAGGTCAAATTGAGTTTCTAGTTCAATAGGTTCTCAAGTAGTCATTCTCATGTTAGAAAGATGGGAACTCCTACTTTTGCATATTAAAGTGCATAAAAGATGATAGTTTACCAATACTTGGCTTAATGTGGCTTAACTAATATGCAATATAACTAAGGTGATGAAGGCGTCATGTCATACACACGAATTTTAACAATGGTGTGTTTGATAAACAATGTGTTTTAATCTTGTGTTTAGAATCTAAAGTTGTTCAAATTACACAGCTAATTGTATGATCTAATGGATGACATCTTGTACTTTAAATGTGAATTGATCATCTAAGACAAGAGAATGGAATATGTTAAACTAAGAAGGTTCTCAAGAAAGCTCTTTGGAATATTATTTAACAAGAATCTAAGTGAGGTTACCAACTTCAATAGATCTTGTGTATGCTCTAAAGATGTGTAGTTTTAACCTTGGATGTGCACTCGGTTTGAGCAAGGTTAGGTTATGATGTACGCTTGAAAGGAAATAGATACAAATAGTATCTTTCAAAAAATGAGATTATCCCATGGGATAAAGTTATCATGCTTATGAAAACAAGTATGACAAGATGAATTGGATATGCTAGTTCACAGAACTTGTAGATGTTTGTTTCAAGATCATTTAGCCAATGAGGTGTAATGAAATCTCTTGTAACACAACTATTTGTGTCGCAAGAGTGATGCATAGGATATACAATATCCTTTTAACAAAATGAAAGCTTAACGCATGAATCTCAGTCATAATGTTCTTCAAAACATCATGTTTTCCTAAATGAAGATATGAAGCCAAAGTGTTTGAATCGGATAGTCCCGTCTAAATAAACTTGGTCTCAAGATTATATTCACTAGATGATGACAAGAGGAATTCACTCGAGTTTCTTATGTATACTCCTCAAGAGTCATTGTTGCTTGGGGTGTATGATGTTGGCTTTGAGATTGCATTTTAACATATGTTGTTAAAATGTTGATTTGAAGTTTAACGAACTTTATGCAGAAGTTTAACGACGAAGTATTACTAATACTTTGATTATTTGTGAAGGTAGTACTACTTATACCTAGTGGAAATTGACAACAATTACCAAGAGCACCATGCTTATTTGATAGTTGAGGTTCTAGCCATAATGAATTATCTAAGTCCTTATATGTGGGAAAGGATGGTTGAGTTTGTTCAAACGTGCATTTGATTCAGTACAAGTGTTGGACACAAGGGCTTTTTGAGCAATACACTCAACGAATTCAAATGATGGCAAGGATGGTGGATTGGTTGATCTAGGTGGTAGGTCTTCTAGTGTGTCTAAATAAGGATGTGGTGATGTAGGGGTTTGTTGTGCTATGGGAGTACTTAGGTTGATTATTTGTCCATAGATGTTGAACACAAAAAGTACGGATACTAATTCTTATGGTTCATTGGTTGCTACAACTAGTGGGTGAAGTGCTTGAAGTTTTGGTTATGTCTATGAAGCTTAGGGGCTGAGATATAGGTTCGCCTTGAAAGGGCACGTTTGATTTAAAGCATGCTCTTGGAAGTTCATGAGTAATACGCTTAATGATGCTAAAAGATGGAAGAGGGATAGTAGGTGTCAAAGAGGGATAAGTGGCACAGTGGGTTGTTTGTTTTGGATAAGTGTTTCAACATGTGTTGTTAAAATACTTGGGTGTTGATTTTTCGGATATGACTTTTAATGACTACAATCATAAGTCGCATATACTTGAATATTTCGGATGAAATACTTAAGTTGTCAATCCTAATTTGTTGAGATTATAAAGCTTAGATTGAACTCAAGGATAACAAGACTTGATAGTATGTCTTTAACATACGTGTGAGTTATGACTCTATGTAAATACTTATCGTCTTGAAGGATGACACATTATTTTCATGTTAACCAAGTGAGGCATTACATGTAGATACAAAACAATATCTATAGTCATATGATAGACTTGTGTATGATATATTTGAAAATAATGAGTCCAAATTTGTTAGTCTCGGTAAGTCATCTAAGTCATACGCAAACGGGTGAGGAGATGTTGGTGGTGTTGTACAAATTTTGATAGGTACAAGCTTTGGAGACTTTGGTAGTGAAGGTGTTTAGGATGATGGTGGGTGATTTTGGTGGTGGAGTTGGAGTACTCAAGTTTAAAAAGTTCACATCTTGAATGGGTGAAGAGATGTTGAGAGGTAATGAGTCTGAGGATGAAGAGTTCAAGTTAATGAAGCAACAAGATCGAATGCTAATCATAGTGGTTTTCTTAAGTGGCTTATTTGAGGTTAAGGATTTAGTTAGTTTGACTTTGCTTTAAGAAATGCTAAGCTTGAGGAAAAGTAACAGTGAAGGTGTGAAAATGATCATCTTGAATGTGTCGATTTATGGAACTAAGGATTCATGGATTTGATGTTAATCCATACAAAGATGGTAGTTTGTAATGAGATGGAAGTGTCTAAAATCATGTCAAACATCCTAAGTTAATCCATTGAGGATGTGTTGAGTGAGGTATGAAAGATATGCATTAACAACTGTCCTAGAAACGAAGTTTGGTAAATTAGATTGCGGGATTTAGTAAAATTCAATAACTTACCTATAGGATTCACGGCACCATTTCTTTACACAGCCGGAACCCTTAAATTGGTGCCTCCTGGTCCGCCTGTACAGGTATGGTGGTACCAAAATCCATAACAGACGGAACCAAATTAATGGTGTCGTCTGGTCCGTGGAGACCAGAAATCTTTACAGACCCATTTTTAGGTGTCGGGGACTTTTTCGAAGCCTGAAATTTTTCTCAAAATATATGGCATTAACTATTTCTAGTTAGGAACAGTCAATAACGCATACACAAACATAATGGAGCATTGATTTTGAACAAGGGCTAACGATTTTCACATATAAGTGAAAATGGGTAAAATTTGATAACACCCGTGTGCTATCCCCCTGCATGAACTGGTTAGCATACATCAATGTTTTAAGTTAGTTTATCATCCTACGAAGCAAGAACACATAAATGACATCATACAATATTGTTTTTGTCCTTGTACCAAACACTCTCTTAAAAACTCCATTTTTCAAAGTACTTGACTAATTTAGTTAGTACTCATTGATAATTGAGTTATGACATTTCATAAGTAATGCGAGATTTTAGTATAACCTATGCAAAGAAAGTTATCTAATTCTACAAGTGATGGTAAAACAATTTTCCAACTTAGTGCACAAAATCTAGCAAAGTCCTATTGTGCATAAACAAGAAATCGTCAAACTAGCGAATAAATAACATGGCAAGATTGACACTTATATTATGCAAACAAACAAGTGAAAACAACAATTTGAAAATAAGCAAGCAACATATATGCAAACAACATAAACAAGTGGTCATTTAGCATAGTATGACAAGAAAACAGTTTTCGTCATTTAGCGTTTAAATATGACGATGTATACCAAGCTTGATTAGTTTCCTTTAAACATATTACCAAATTAATTAGTTTCAAAAGAAGTTGTATCAAAGTTCTAAGAATACCAACTTAAATTGTTTGATTCAAAAATTTGAGTTTTTATGTTAAAGCGAAACTTAATATTTTAGACATACTGTAGTATTTGGTCTATTTTACTTATTTAAAATTAGACTCAGGCCATGAAAGTATTTTTAAGATAAAGTAGACTCAATTCACTTTAAAATGATAGGTGACTCGACTCGTACGGACTTACGGTTAATTAGATATGATTTTTTGAAGTTGCCCAAAAAACAGCATACTGTACAGACGGATTCCACGGAACCAAATAATGGGATCCGCCCTTTATAAGATTTGGTGCCATGGTCCTCTGAGACAGATTCACCAAAACTAGTATTTGACATAGAGAAAACGTGTGTGACTTACTAGATTTCATAGTAAACATATAATACACATATTTAACAACATATCTACTTATGTAACTTATCTTAAACATTTACGGAGGTGATTTTTCAACTAGACTTATAGTTATCCCAAACACTCCTTTAAAATCATATTTCTTCGTAAATTTTCTATAAGCGCTCAATACAATACTTACTAGTTCTTTCAACAAGCTTTTATTTTATTTTTCAAGAAAACCTTCAAGCTTGTATACAAAGTTACATTTAACAATAAAATTTCTAAGTATAACAAGCAAAGCATTTTCCATATTATTTTTCGCTTCAATGGTAATTTGATACATGGATCGTACTCTATTTTAAAAACCATTTGTTTTGAAAATAAGAGCTACGTGGCTCTGGTACCAATTGTGGAAACGTAGAGGGGGGGGGGTGAATACGTTACCGTTTTAAAAACTTTAGATCTTTAGTATCAAATCGCTTATGAAGCTTGTTATAATATGAAAGTACCAATTATTGTTTGTGACTAATATAAAGCATGGTAAACCAAGTTGTCACACAATCATGAACATCAAACCACATCACAAACAATAGTATAGTGCAAGTATAAAAGTAAAGAGATAAAGAAAGGAAAGTGCAAACTGAACACGAGGATTTATAGTGGTTCGGTCACGGACCTCCTTTCCGCCCTACTCCACTCCCCGAGTACCCAACTCGAGAGTTACTTCACTAAATCAACAAGCTCCCTTCTCAGCGGAGAAAACCTTACAATCGTCGCTTACACTTTTTCCGGTACAAAGCTAAATACCGGGTTCTAGTTCGAGGTAGAACCAACCTAACGTCGCCTATACAATATTTCCGACACTAAGCTAGATGTCGAGTTCTTTTACAAGGGTACAACCACTCCCAATATGTTTTATGGCCCAACATAATAAACCTTGTGTTTTATGGCACAAACACATAAACCATCTAATCTAGTTTGGTGAAAGTGTTGTTATGATGCAATGATGTTTACACTAATGATCCATGACAAAAATGTCTAATGGATATGAATAACTACTTCTAAATGAACTTCCATTGATAGGAAGCCTTCATGATGAAGATCACAAGTTCCCTAAACTTCTTGTGATAGATCTTCAACTTGTGGTGAGTGGGGATGGCTAGATCTCCAAGATCTCCTTGGTTGATCAAAGAGTATGCTTACAACAAAGATGAATGTTAGAAGCATTATGATCATGATCATTAGGGTGTTTAATGTATGTTACTACATTGTTAATGATTGATCTAAATGTATGCAAGAAGGTGGAGAAGATGTGATTTGAAGTGGTGAAGAAATGAGAAAACAATGGGCTTCTATTTGTAGGCAAAAGTGATCAGGAGCGTCCACAAACCAAGGAGCCCTTTAAAGGGTTCCGTCCTTTATGCAATTTGGTGCCGTGGGTGCCTGACAGAAAATCTAAAAAATCTTTCTTCAAATCTTTCCAAGATATTACCAAATCTTACTAAGATCACATTTGATATATTGAGTGTCAATCTAACCAAAATATTCAAGTGATCTTTCAAGGATTTCAAAGATGATGCATGACATGATGTAACATGTATTTCCATTTTTAGATTAAAAACTTTATCAAGGTAAACTTGTAAAATGTATTATGTAACTAGTTAATAAAATGTCTAGTTACCTTTTGTAAAAGAGTGCTTGTCAAAATAAAATATATTTTGTCAAGTGTAAGTAAACTTTAGTATTTGTATGAAATACTTGTAAATGCAAAATGTAAAATGAGGTTCGAAATAGAATGGTTAACCTATTAAAATACTTAGTGACTCTAAACGTATTTTAAACATTCTAAATGATTTGTTAATGGGTTTGATCATAATGCCACATAACAAACATGTACGAACCTGTGTTGTAACATATGAGGACTTGAGTCATCGAGAGGTGTTGAATGTATGTTGAGACAAAGTGTGATTACAAGTAACTTGTACATTTTACGTTATGTATTACAAGTTACATGTTTGTCATCAATCAAAACAAACGAGACTGTATAGATTAAATATCGTAATATTTGCACTAACACATTTGAGAGCTTGTTTAACAATCGTTCATTTTCAACTTTTAAAGACTCGATCTGATGCACATTATCAGTATTCTCAACAATTACAACAGAATCAACAGTATCAGCGGAGATATAATCAGATGCATATGGCAAAGAATGCAATAACACAACATTATGGATATCATCATAGATAACATCTTCCAAGAGTCGATCAACATCTTTTCGTAACATTTTCTTTTTACGTTTAGTATTAGAAATAGATGTTTCTGTTTTCTAGAAAACGACTTTCATCAATCCAAGTTCCTTATGAAATTCCCTTTCCCAATACAATGCACAAATTTTCAAATTTTTTACATGGGGTAAAAGTCTTTTCTGAAAAATATCTCTTTGTTCTCGCGCCAGAGGCGATTGGAAATGTTCAACTTCTATTTCAGAATGAAATTCAATCTCATGTTCTAAAAGTTTGAGGTCAGACGTGAAAAGGTCAAAATATCTTAGAATATGACGATTTTCAGGTTTTGAATTTACTTCACTGATGGAAGGTAAAGGACCATAAATTTGTGCATAATTTGGTTTGGGAGTAACATTAGAAGACTCAAACGTTTTTGTGATAATCCGAGGTGTGTTAGAAGAATCCGTTGGTGTGACGAAAGTGACCGCTTGTGAATAGTTAAATGGTTTGTTGTAAACAACATTTTCTAATTTTGATTGACTCTCGTCTTCTGCATCTAATTCCTCTTGACGATGATATTCAACAACACTCATAACAAAATCATCAATTTTATATTCTGCACTGGAAACTTCAGGATTTGGTTTGAATGCTTTGGTTGAAAGCTTAGGTTTGTAATCAGCAAGATTCGGTCCATATCCATCTGGATTGGGTTTTAAAGTAAACTTTTAATAGTTGTGATTGATTCACCATGTTTGTAAACAACATTTCAAAACTCTTTAAGTTTGTTTTATAAGCCGATAATTTATTCAAGATGGTCATCTATTCGTTTCGTTGAATGCTTTTTGTATGCAGAGAACTGTTTTTGACAAGTTAACAACTCAGCCTTGGCTTTTTGAGTTTCCAAAGTAAGAGCGTTAAGTTGTTGTTTATGTTCATGTTTCAGTTCTTCTATTTCAGACAACAAAGCATTCTTCGAAGCGGCTAGATCACGCATCTGTCGTTCTAAATATTGTTCATTTTGATGAGATTTAGCAAAAGCGGCTTCAAAACCTTTTTCACGGTTTTCTTGAGTTTTGAAAACATTGAGTTGCCGTTGTAAGCATTCAAAATCCCTGATTAACAGTGCATTTTTACTTTTTAAGGATTGATTTAATACATGACATTCTTCCATTCGGGATTGTTGGTCTTTAAGTAACAGATCAATATCTGGATTAGGCAAAGGTTCAGCATGTTCAACGTGAGTCACAACATGATCATTATTCAGATCCTCAAGTATAACCACGGAGTCAATTTGAGTATCAAAGGAAACCATAAGGTCATCTTGATCGTCAAATGTAACTACGGGGTCTAGTTGAGAATCGTCAGAATGAGATGTGGACGACTCATTTTGAACATTCTGAGCCTCGCCGGATTCAGATGTTGGCAGAGATATCAAATCAGAGTTAAATATGGTTTGTTCGGGTACCTGAGACAAGCCATCAGTGTCATACAGTGGGCCTGTGTCACACATGTGTAGCTCGTGCATATTAGCCATCAACATAACTGTTGCATTGGCCTACAAGTCCTCCATATCATCATCTGAGTCTGCATCTGCCATAAAGCTCTGTTCTTTGTCTGTGAGAGTTCCACCAGCTTCATCCTTAAGAGCCAGAAGTAAAGCCTCCTTATGATAAGCACTGCCCTTAGTCCTCGGCTTTGGGCATGCATTAGCCATGTGTCCCTTCTCATTACAGTTGTAGCATCGAAGACCATTCAACCCATTCTGAGCATTTCCCTGTTCAACCACTTGAGCTCTGTTGTTATTCCTACCCATAGCATTAAACCCTTGACCACCGCCCATCTGACGACCATAACCACGATTCTGAACTTCAACTCATCCATTGTTTACAACAACCTGATTCCTTGTGTTTGATGAGGAACGAATGTGATTGTTGGATTTGTTTATATAACGGCCAAAAGATTTAGCAATCATAACAAATCCTTGTTGCAATGCATCGAACGGATCAGAGTCCTCATTAGCTTCACTGAAAAATGCTTGATCATTGTTGTTGTTGTATGGAACTAATTGAGTTTGTTGAGATTGTTGCTGTGATGGATCATATGGTGTGATTGTGGCAGTTGGTTGAGGAGCTGGTTGAGGAGGATAACTAGTTTGAGCCCACAAAGCAAGTTGTTGATTATCCGGAAGTGAAGGTGAAACAGTTTGGCCACGGATAATCCTTTCCTTATCAACTTCTTTTTGATGAGGCTTCAAATAATCGTACAACAATCCGTATGTAGCATGATGCATATTCTTTGCTTGACAGAGGAAAATGACATACTTCTCCCATTCAGGACCAAGACTACTCAGGAACTTAGTATTTACTGCAATTCTTGGCATGATGATGTTGTGTTTTTCCAAATCATTGATGATGTCTGAGAATCGATGATGATAAGACTATAATTTCTCTCCAGGTTCAATCATGAAGTGTTCATAAGCCAAGTAAATTTTGGATTCCATATCCTCCTGATTGAGTGCAGTTCCTTACATGAGAAGATGAATATGTTCCCACATTGCTTTTGCAGTCTTTTGAGCATCAACAATGCGAAGAATTGGGTTTGGTAATCCTAAAAGGATATATTGCATTGCAAGCTCATCAGCTTCGTAGTGTAGAAGTTCATCTCCAAACAGTTGAGCAACAGTTGCAATGTTGGTTTGATCATCTCTTAGTGGAACAACATTAGGATCTCCGGGTGTAGTGATAATAGGCATCTGAAATGGACCTTCCAAGATGACCTTCTTTAAGAACTTTCCATGTGGCTTCTTTAGATCACAAAACCTAAAAACCTAATCACCCATTGATCATAGTTTCCTGGAATGAGCATTGGAGGTCTATCAAGTGATCCAGCCTCATGAATGGATTGCTGGCTACTTAAAGCTTCCACATCTTTGCAAACCAAGTCGGTTCCTTCATAGTGTTCCTTGATGGATGTTGATTGTAAACATTTGTGTAGGGTTGTACTTGAAGACTTGGTGGTGGTTGAACCATTTGAGGTTGTGGAATTGCTGCAAGTTGTGGAGTATGTTGTTGATTAAATTGTTGTTGATAAATTTGTTGATGATTAAATTGTTGATGTTGCGAACTTAGTTGTTGTTGTTGTTGATTATAAGTGTAAGGGAAATAGTTAGAGTATGGTAGTTGTGACATGTTGAAAAACTTGTGTTGTTAAATGGATCTTTGTAGTCGAATGAACCGTTGTTGATGAAGTATCCTTAGGCTTAGAAACCACGTAAAGGCAAAATAACACTTATGCGTAAAAACACCAAAGATACGCATAACAGCAAAAGTTACGCGTAGGATTAGCTTACGCGGAAGAAATGAGAAAACACTAAAGTTATGCGTAAACAGAAAGTTAAGCGTAGAAAACTTAGGCGTAGGATTAGCTTATGCGTAAGACAGAGCTTAGGCGTAAGAATAATCTTATGCTTAATGAGTTCTACGCGTAAGCTTAAGCTTATGCGTAAAAATAGGGTTTTGCCCAAAAGATCTTTTACACTATCACAGTGCAAAAGATATCCAAAGTCGAAGTGTTTTCAGGCTTATCCAAGCAAGAAAAACACTGAGTAATCCACGAAACTGAAGATCAAACCAAGGATGAGTTACGCGTAAGATTAGGAATTTCTTACACGTAGAAATAAGCCAAAATTGATTTCTGCCAACTGATGTTTCCAAACCAGATTTTTGTGATGAAATAGCTTCAATATCACCAAAATAACACAAAAGTGTGAAACTTGATGATCCAAAGCTGAAAAACACGTTATGCGTAGAACAACTCCCACGTACAAAACCAACCTTAAAAACAATGATCCACACGTAAAGTTTGAAACTGTTTACCAAAAACAGATATTTTAACACCTTAAAACGTTGAAAGGACAAGAATCTTGGATTAAAAAGTGTAAAAAATACGTTTTTAAGCGTGACCAAGTTTGATAATGTTTTACGCGTAAGACCGAAACTTACTTAAAAAAAATACCAATTCACCCAACTATTTGGCGAATGATACCACTGTTAGGTCACCATATTAGTAACACAAGCATCAATATGTAGAAATAGAGAAGAGAAAGAGATCGGTTGAACAAATACAAACACACACACACATATAGACTATGACCGGTTATGCGTAGGAGTGAAAAAGTGAATGAATTGAACAACCAACCCTCAAGTGAGGGTATTACAAAGGTATTTATAGGAGAGGGAGCTAGGGCAACACTCCTAGTCCCTTCCTTTCCTTATTGGACTTGGGCCAAGGCTCATGGGATTTCTACATAAGCCTTGGCATGATTACTAACATAAAAGCCATATTAAGCTAACTATTAAATATGAATCACTAACACTTGAATTAAGGTTTAGGAGTGATTCCAACAAGGAGGAGTCGTTGCTGAAGATTGTTGTTGTTTAGGTTGTTGAGGTGGATGAGTTGAGATTGGCACAACCTCAATAGGTTCTTTGCTAGAAGCCTCCTTGTATTTTTCATTTTTCTCCACCTCGGTATGAGAGAAAGGTCTTTCAGTTGTAGAAGTATCAGTGGCCTTCTCCCCCTCAACTTGTGCTTGAACTAGGGTGAGAGCATGAGTTGGCTGCAGCACTGATGTGGAGGGAGTAGACTGACGCTTGAAGAAATGATACATCTCAGTCAACATGAGCTTAATGTCTGAGGTATCTTGTTGAAGTACATTCACCTTGGCTTCTAGGGCAGCTTAAGAACCTTTAATAGCAGACATTCTAGGCCCGAGATTCTAGGCCATAGAAGTTGAGGACTTGACCAAAGTAGCAGTGTGCTTTTCCAATAAACTGATGCTGGAGTGGTTGAAGATTAAATCTCTTTAGGAGACTTGGGACTTCACTGATAATAGTGGCATTCTTGATATAAGCCTCTGACGCTTCAAGGAACTTTTTTATGTGTTCAGGGTTATCCTTGACAACAGTCTGAATGGTGTCCAGTTTGGTGTGAGTCTCCTGAAAGGCCTGAAGGAAATTTTTGAGATGTTCATCTAGTGTATGTAGAGCTTGGTACATGTTCTCCCTGTGCTCTCCATTATCAGTAAAGTTCTCTTCAACAGAGGCTTTGAGATCAACATAGTTAACAGCAACTTCAGTGTGCTGATCCCAAAGTTCATCAGTAATACCATCATAAAGGCGTTGATTAACCTTCTTCAGATACTGGACCAGTTGCCTCTCAGTGAGTGGAAGGACATTGTCATATTTCTTCAACTTTGGAGGACAGGAAGATGAGCCTGAATTAGAAGAGGCATCTTGAGGAAGTGGTGACTCAGGCTCTGTAGATGGAAAATGAGGTTCCTGATTAGTGGATTGCACCTCAGTGTCCATATCCTCTCCAGCACCAAGGATTTCATCTTTACTTTCATTATCAATCATGTCCTCAGATTAAAGGAAAGTCTGAAAATCTGAAATAGATTTAAAAACTGGTGATTGTGGATGGGCCCCTGTTCCATCAGGTTTGTTCTGCCCCTCTAGAGATTAGGCCCCTGATTATCTCCCTCAGGCAAAAGTGGTGATGTAGGAGTGCCCTCATCGGGATGTGATTGTTGATGGACCTCCTTCTCAGTGGAGCAGTTCTTCCCTACCAAGGATTTATGGTCCTGAACTCCCTGAGGACCAAGTTGTGATTTGCTTGATTCTTTAACCAGATGTGATTGGTTGTGGGTCCCCTTCTCAGTGGAGTAGTGCTTCCCCACTGAGGATATATGACCCTTTTCTCCTTGAGGCTCAGGCTGTGATGTACCTGAGTCTTTAGTAGGATGTGAGGGTTGAGATGGTTCATGACCCACTGGCTTGTTTATGTCAGTGGTAGAATCAAAAGGTTTGCCCGAGGACACTGAGTGTGATTTCTGAGTACCCTCCGTTGGTGGTTGTTTTTGGGTCTGTGTGGTACTGGGCTCCGTAATAGGTGTCTCAGGAGTCTGGTCATCCCTATGCTTAAAAGTAATCATAGGTTGTGCTACAGAGGACCTAGTGGCAGAAGACTTAGGTCTAGTCGGCCTCTGAGTCTTCTTAGACTTCTTCTTCCCCTTTTTTGTAGGATAAGGAAGTAGAGACTGGGAGGATTCATCCTCAATGATTTTTTGCATGTAAGGGGCCAGGACCACTGATGTAACCTCGACGGAGTCTCTGGAGAAGTTAGTCTTGTGGAGAACGCCAGTGACATGTCCAATAACGTTCTCTTGACGGTACTCAGAACCCAAGGCTTCTTTTTAAAAAACATGAAATAAAATGAGGGTAAGACATATGATTTTGCCTGGTCTTCCCTGAGAGTTTTGCAGTAAGGTCACTGAAGCCGAGGTTGGTTTTCCTACCTGTCATGATACTGAACACAATCATTTGTTGAGTTGAGTTCAACTGCTCATTTGAGGATTTTTTCCCACCGAGGACCTGAATGGCAAAAGTCATCAGGACCCTCCAAATTGGTGAGAACCATGCTTTTAAAATGGGCGTTTTGGTCATCAGGTTCCCTGGGGCCACTTCAGGGTGTTGTTTTTCATGTGGCCCTAACAAAAGAAGTTTAGCCTTTACCTCCTCAGTAGAGGGGTTTGCTTCAAAGTTTTCAGTAAAATTAAGACCGGTGGTTTTATGAATGTTAAGAAGTCTAAAATCAACGGTTTTGACCCGTTCTTCACCGTGAACTCGATTGTGGAGTTCTTGATGGGATCTGTTGCTTTAAGAAGCCATTTGGAGCATATGTTAATTCAACATTTGGAGCATATGTTAAAGCATTTGAAGAAGCCATTTGAAAGATATTACAGATTTTGAAAAGTTATCACACAAAGAGGTTTTCAAATTTTTGCTAGATTTGAAGATGTTTGTTCGAATCACTCCTAACTTGTATTTCAAGTGTTAGTATTTAATATGTAATAGGTTTCTTAAACTAGGCTTTTATGTTTGTTATTAAAGGCTAGGCTCATGTAGAAAGCCCATGAGCCTATGCCAAAGCACAATAAGGGAAGGAAGGGACTAGACATGTTGCCCTAGCTCCCTTCCCATATAAATACTCTTGTAAAGCTTCACTTGAAGGTTGGTTGTTCATTTTCACATTATATCATACGCCTAACTTTTCTCTATCCATACGTGTGTGTGTGTGAGTGTTCAACCGATCATCTTTACCTTTATTTCTTACATATTGATCCTTGTGTTAACTTATGGTGACCTAACAGTGGTATCAATCGCCATCTAGTTGGGTGAAACACTTTTGTTTTTAAAGTTAGTTCTATACGCGTGGGTTTTAGCGTACTAAACATTTCATACGCTTAAAGCTTTGATTTTTACACTTAAAAATTCAAGATTCTTGTGGTTTAAGGTTTATTTAGTATTAAAGTTTCAGTTTTTAGCAAAAAGTTTCAAACTTTACGTGTGTAGATTAGTTTTTAAGATTGGTTTGTTTCGTGTGTACTATTATACACGTAAGGTGAAAAATAGTTTTGATCATCAAGTTTCAAACTTTCTTGTTGATTTGGTGATTTTAAAGATGTGTCATCATTAAAATCAGGTTACAAAACATTTTTGAGCATCAAAATCAGTTTTGGTAATTTTTTGTACTTTCTACGCCTAGTAAAACCCTAGTTTTACGCGTAAGGTTCTACTCCTAAGTCTGTCTACGCCTAAGCTTTTCTGCATTTGATCTTCGAAGCTATTGGTTTATTCAGTGTTTTCTTGCTTGGATAAGCCTGAAAACACATCGACTTTGGATATCTTTTACACTTGGATAAGTGTAAAGGATTTTTGGGTAAAACCCTATTTTTACGCATAAGCATAAAAGCTTACGAGTAAACACTTTACACCTAAGTTATTCTTACGCATAAGTTCATCTTACGCCTAAGGTAATCTTACGCTTAAGGTTCTTACTATTAAGCCTTTGGTTTACGCTTAAGCTTAAGTTTTAATCCAAAGTTTACGCGTAAGCACTAGTTACGCCTAAACTCTTGTCTTCGCATAAGAAGGGAATTACGTGTAAGGTTACAGTCTACGCCTAAGCTGGTTTTCTACGCTTAAGTATACTTCATCAACAAGTTTCATTCGACTACAAAGATCCATCCTCAACACAAGTTTCAAGATGTCTCAAACACCATACTCTCAGTACTTTCCTCATGAGTATCCTCAACAACAACAACAATTTCAACAATATCCTCCAGCATCTTAACAACAATTGCAATAATTTCAACACCAATTTCAACCACCATCTCAAATGTACTTTCCTCAAGGAGCAAACCCTCTTCCACCACAGATGCCTCAACCAAACCCTCGTCAACAAGTTCAACATTCTAACTAATTCCAATATCAGTTTCCCACTAAGTATGCTATGAATGTCACAACGCAAAAGGAACCTTCTTGGTTTGCAAAGATGTGTGAAGCTTTAAGTAGCCAACAATCCATTCATGAAGCTGGATCTCTTGATAGACCTCCAATGCTCACTCTCGAAAACTACGATAAATGGTTGATAAGGTTTTTTAGGTTTTGTGATCTCAAGAAACCACATGGAAAGTTTTTGAAGAATGTCATACTTGAAGGTCCTTTTCAGATGCCTACTATCACTATACCCGAAGATCCGACTGCTAATCCACCAAGAGATGATGTTACCGACGTTGTCAGCCTCGATCAACTTACCACCGATCAAATTCTTCACTTAGAAGCTGATGAACTTGCAATGCAATATATCCTTTTGGGTCTATCCAATCCGATACTTCGTAGTGTTGATGCTCAGAAGATTGCTAAAGCAATGTGGGAGCACATTCATCTTCTAATGGAAGGCACTGAACTCAATCAAGAAGACATGGAATCAAAAATTTACTTAGCATATGAAAACTTTATGATTGAACCTGGGGAGTCATTAGAGTCATACTATCATCGGTTCTCAGACATCATCAATGACTTGGACAAACATAATATCATTATGCTAAGAATTGCAATCAACACGAAATTCCTGAGCTGTCTTGGTCCTGATAGGGAGAAGTATGTTACATTCATCCGTCAAGCGAAGAATCTTCATCAAGCTACTTACGGATTGTTGTACGACTATTTGAAGCACCATCAAAAGGAAGTAGACAAAGACAGAATCGTCCGTGGAGTCCCTGCTTCTCCATCACTCCCGGATAATCAAACTCTTGCTTTGTACACTCAAGCATGTTATCCTCAATTTCCGAACTTGCCAAATGTCTTCACAAATCCTCCACAACCAACTGATCAGATTACACCATATGATTCATCACAGAAACAATCACAAGAAACTCAATTGGTTCCATACAACAACAACAATGATCAAGCACTCTACAGTGAATCAAATGAGGATGCAGAAGCCTTCGATGCATTGAATCAAGGATTTGTCATGATTACTAGAGCCTTCGGGAGATTCACAAACAAATCCAATAGTCGCATTCGTACCTCCTCAAACACAAGAAATCAAGTTGTTGTTAACAATGGAAGAGTTGAGGCCCAGAATCGTGGAAATGGTCATCCGATGGGTAGTGGTCAAGGGTTTAATGTTAATGGAAGGAATAACATGGGTGCTCAACAACAACAGGTTCAAATGGTTGATCAAGGAAATGCTCAGACTGGGATTAATGGTCTTCGATGCTACAACTGCAACGAGAAGGGTCATCTGGCTAATGCATGCCCAAAGCCGAGAACAAAAGGCAGCACTTATCACAAAGAGGCTTTACTCTTGGCTCTCAAGGATGAAGCTGGTGGAACACTTACCAAAAAGGAACATAGCTTCATGGCTAATGCAGATTCTGATGATGACATGGAGGACTTGCAAGCTAATGCACCTGTGATGTTAATGGCAAACATGCAAGAGCTCCACATGAGTGACACAGGCCTAGTGTATGACACTGATGGCTTGTATCAGGTACCGAATCCTAATATACTAATACATGATCTGATATCTCCGTCTGCATCTGCATCCGACGAGGCTTAGAGTGTTCAACATGAGTCTTGTACATCTCATTACGACAATAATCAAATAGATCCCATAGTTACATTTGACGATCAAGATGACCTAATGGTTAATTTTGATAATAAAGTTGACTCCGTGGTTATATTTGAGGATCTAAATAATGATTCTGTTGAGACTCAAGTTGAACAAAATGAACCTTTGTCTAATCTAGATTCGGAACTCATGACCTTATGTCATACCACCCTATCTAAAATGGAAAAGTGCAATGAGATCAATAAGAAACTGCAAGATAAAATTGCACTGTTGACTAAGGATAATGAATGCTATAAGTTCCAACTCAACATTTTTGAAACTAAAGAAAAACGTGAAAAAGGTTTTGAAGTCGCTTTTGCAAAATCATACCAAAATGAAAAATCTTTGAAAAAACAGATACATGATCTAGTTGAATCCAAGAATGCATTGCTTTCTCAAATAGAACAACTAAAATTTGATCATAAACAACAAATTAACGCTCTCACTTCGGAAACTCAAAAATCCAAGTCTGAGTTGTTAACTTGTCAAAAACAGTTTTGTGAGTACAAAAAGCATTCGCGGAGACAAATTGATGAGTATCTTGATGAAATTGCCGACTTAAAAAACAAAATCAAAGAATTTCGAAATGTTGTTTAAAAACATGGTGAGTCAATCACAACAATTCAAAAATTTTCTTTTAAACCAAATCCAGATGGATATGAACCAATTCTTGTTGATTACAAGCCAAGTTTTTTACATAGAGGATTCAAACCAAATCCTCAAGTTTACAGTGCAGAACATAGAATTGATGATTCAATTATGAGTGTTGTTGAATATAATCGTGATGAGGAAACAAATGCTGATGCTGAGAGTCGATTAAAAATGGAAAATGTTGAATATAACAAACCATTGGATTACTCAAAAATCATACCGTTTGTAAAACAACAAGATCATACTAACACACCTTGGGTTATCACACCACTTCCTGAGTCCTCTTCTAATGATGGTCCCCGACACAATGTTGCACAAACTAATGGTCCTTTACCTTCTCTTAGTGAAGTAAAATCCTTACCCGAACGATGTCAAGTTCTTAAATACTTTGATACATTCATGTCTAACATCAAACTTTTGGAACGTGAAATTGAAGTTAATTCTGAAATAAAAGATGAACGTTTTCAATCGCCACATGCGCGAAATCAAAGAGATATTTTTTGGAAAAGACTTTTACCCCATGTCCAAAACTTGAAAATGTGTGCAATCTATTGGGAACAGGATCTTCAGAAGGAGATTGGGCTTATGAAAACAGTTTTTGAGAAAACAGAAACATCAATTTCCAATACTAAACGTAAAAAGAAAATGTTAAGAAATCATGTTGATCGACTCTTGGAAGATGCTATATGTGCTGATACTATCAATGTGGTGTTGTTACATACGGTTGCATATGCATTTGATTATATTGCTGTTGACTATGTTGATAATGTTGAGAATATCGATAATGTGCCTCAAATCGAGTGTTTGAAAATTGAAAATGAGCGTTTGTTAAATGAACTTTCAAATGCTACATGTCGTCTTCAATGGTGTCAAAAAGATTGTCAAAATCGAGAACTTGCTTTACAAAACAAAATCAACCAGTTGCGTGAAAAATCTTTTGATCCAAAACTTGAACAACTGGATGATGACAACGTGTCTTTAAAATGTCAAATATCAAAATATGAACAAGAAATTGACAAAGTCAAAACTAAATATGGTGTCATATTTGATTTGCTCAAAAAGACTCGTGCTAAGGCATCACAAGAACTTGATAATCATCTTGCATACACTAAAGAAGTCTTAAACGTTAGTGGAAATGTTCGCTCTGAAAATCAAGAATTGTTGCACACTATTGTTGAGTTGAAAGAGAAGTTAGGGAAGTATGAACAAGATAAGATTAGTAACACAAATGTCCTTGCACCTGGTGTGACAACTCGTAATTTCAGGTCATTTACAAACTTTGAAATTTTCACTATTCATCTCGGGAATTTACTATTCACCAGTTACTATTCATCATTTTACTATTCACCGTTTTTGATGTCGATTTGATATTCTGAGAACGTATTTCAAAATTTTACTATTCATGAAACACTATTCATTCCCGGAGAAAATCACTATGTATGCTTCACTATTCATCATTTGTCGTAAACTAGGTTTACGAGTATCAAATTCGCGTAACCGTAAGGGTTTAGCTGCGAATTCATGAACACATCATCAAGGACATATCATATAGACTAGGTTTATTCTACATATCATTACCAACATGATCATCATATTAGTTCATGCATGGATTTGCATTTTTCATTAAACGTTTATTTTCCTATTAAATAAACGCTATCGCGTAAACATTTATTTTGAATATTGATCAGACACTTCCAAAAACATTCCTAATATATTTTTATACTCATTTTAAGACTATTAAAATTATATTATTAGTTTACCCGATGCTTTCAATTTATTTTGTATACAAATTGCTATATTTATATAATTACGACGGTTTTCGTAAAATCAACTCGATAAATATTTATTTACTCAATTCATGTAAGAAAGGTATTTTTATAATTTTTATGACTTCAATATATTTTATTTTGTCCCGTTAAAATCTATTTCTAGTTAACGATACAATTAATACCTAATTAGAATTACTTATTACACAATATACTTAACAAATAAAACTTTAACTCATAAAAAAAAAAAAAAAAAAAGATACATCTCACCCCCCCCCCCCCCCACCAAGGCCGGCCACTCTTAATCATATATGTAACCAAATTGAGTTTCTCTACTTCATGTACACCTATACACATATTAAGGAGATATTTGTATAATACTTTCATTTCACTATATATTACTTCACAAAACACATAGACAACACATTTTATAGGTGAAATAAACCCAAAAACTCTCTCCATTTCTCTAAAAAATTCGGCCAAGCAAGAACACATGAAGAATTCATAAGATTTTCAAGCTACAAGTATTTATCAAGTTCTATTAGTGATCTATGTTAAGGTTTTGAAATAAAAACCTATAGATTAATAAGGTTTTCATCATTTTCTTTCACATAATCATTCAAGTAAGCATTTCATGATCTTCATAATTTTTTTATATTCATCTTTATGTTATTTCATCATTTTTGCAAGAAAACATGCATGTTACATATGAGTCTATACCACTTTTAATGTTTTTATTACTTATTATGAAATATAATCATCCTATAAATTATCCCTTGAAACATATCACTTTTGGTGATGTCTAGGAACCCATGACACCCTAAGAAGGTGTATGGTAGGATTAGAATAGCTTCGGCGTTGGTTTGAATTGGTTAGAATAGGTTTTGCGCGAGAAAAACTCATTTCGACAACTTTATTTAAAGTTCTGATCATATTTTTAAATTCTGGAATTCTCGACAGATTGTAAAAATTTTTGGGCTAGATATTTGGAAAATATACTTTAAAACGAAAACGTGGCCGCTTGAATGGGTTAAAACGGAGTTATAACAAAGAAGTTATGCTATTTTCAATTTTAACGACGAAAACTATAATTTTCAGAAAATTCATCACGTTGTATCAAATTTTTACGAGTCAAAAATAAGTCTTGAGCGTTATTAAATGTGTCGATTTATCAAAAATATATTAGTATACTTTATTACGAAGCTAAGGACATATAAAACGTTGAAAACGGACTTGTAACGATTAAATTACACGCGTTTAAACAAAGTTGCCGTAACTATATTAAATAAGTATAACTATATATTTTCTAATAGCCAAGAAATATCGGCCGCGAATGACCATGTTGAGGGTCGTTTTTAACATTGATGGAGTACTTTTTATTAAACGATGTCTTCTAGTAAAAGTAAGTTCGCCTAGCCTATTTTCCAAAATGTTCAACCGTTCGTCAAGCGGAGTTGTAACGAATAAAATATGGACACTCAAACTTTGCCAAAAGTTACCTTAAACAATATTTTGGACACAAGTACCACACTTTACCTATATTTTTCTCCATGATCGAGACCTCTATGATGAAAACTTAAAAGCTAAAACTTTGAGATAATGATACAAGCTTCCCAAAACCGTTGAGTTTGTTTCCTAACACTCGATGTGCACCATTTTACGACTAGCTTTTCAAGGCCGTTTAGTCACTTTCATGAAATTGTCAAATGACAATATTTTACGACGAAAAGTTATAATTTCATAATAAATCACAAAATGACTATCGTAGGATATCATTTCAACGCAAATACTTGTAAATTATTTTATAATATGACGAGATGTCATGAACATATATTTTGACGATAAACATTATTTTCAAATGTACAAGTGGTATGGATATCATATGAGTTTGCATGCACGAAATTGTTTCATGATTTACATTAGAACATATCATTCATAATAGGTCACGGTCAGAGGTTGCGCCTCATTTCAGTATTGCCATTATATCATCATAAACATTGCACCAAGTGAGTTTTCATAGCCCCGATTTTATTCAAGTTTATACTTATTTCAAACCTACGGGGGAGAATACATTGCACATCATTTTTATTACGATACCAAGTATATCAAATTCATTACATTGCTTAAGTTACTTCATTGCCAATTGAATGTCCCCATATCAGAAATCATGAACCGTTAATTACTGAGTAAGCGAGGGTGAGTGGATAGATCTATCGAGGGTGAGTCCTCCATCCGGGTTGGTGGATTCCAACTGGTCAAACGGATGCATTTCATTTAATATCATTATTTGAGTTGTTTGGCAAAACACTCTGTTGGGGCGAACATCATGATCAGTCTAGCTTCGGTGTCATGTGCTTATAGCAATTGTAACATTTTTATGTGACATATTTGTCATACATGGCCTATACTTGTGGTAGTCGTATAAAACGTTTTACATGAACTCTATGAACTCACTCAACCTTTGTGTTGACACTTTTAGCAATGTATTTTCAGGTAACTAAGGCATTCACTTCATGGCATGCATGTGGACATATTATAGTGTCGCGGTGACGACGCGTCTCACATGGGATTTATACACTTTAAAAAAACATCGTTTGACTTGTACCAAACTTATTTTCCGCACATGTTGATTTTCATTTGGGACCTATCTTTGTAACTCTGAATGTTTTAATATATCAAACGATGTTCTTTTCAAATGACACTTTAGGTCGTTCAATATAACTATGATTGTGGTGCTATGACAGTCATCCCCCAGGAATTCCATTCCGCTGCAAAACAGGTAATTTGGGGGTGTGACACCTGGAATGTTTAAAATTGACACTAGAACGCCTAATGACAAACCACAAGATACTAATGTGCTTCCTTCCACTGATACATGAATAGTTGCCTCTTTTCCCAACGTTAGCACTTCATAACTTAAGAGCAAAAACAAGAAGAATAGGAAGTTGCAACGTAAGAGAAGAACAATAAAGACATTTGAAGTAGAATAACACCTTAGGAATTTGAATAAAACTCATGTGCACCCACTTTGGACATTGCGTTAGACAAATGTAATAGAAAAAGTGATGTAACGAATGCTGAACCTTTAAGTACCTTGAATGTTATGTTTGAAGCATCTTGTGTTGGTTGTCGTAAAAGCATGTTTTCTGGTTGTCATGATAAATGTGTTGCTAAGTCTATCTTATCTCGTAAGCGGAATAATAGAAAATGGATTACCTCTAGGCCCACTAATGCTTTTAAGTCTGTGCTAGGTAAACCGCCCTCTAGTGTTTCTGCTATGATCATTGATGTACCCATAGAACCCACTTCACCTCCTAGGAAGAAAATATCACCTAGTGCATTTACTAAGACCAAAGCACAAACTAGTTGGACTTGGCAGAGATTGTTACAAAATACACCTGGATTTAAATGGATTCCTAAATCATTAACATGTGTGTTTCAACTGTAACTGTAACGGAACCCCTTTAACTCTTCGGGTTCCACCTCTACTTCTATTCCACCTGTGTTGTCTGTGTGTAATGCAGGTGATATAGATCATCCTTTGGATTGTTGATAGCGGATGTTCCCGACACATGATAGGCAATCTCAAACTGTTATCAAACTTTGTCTCAAAGTTCATCGGTACTGTCAGGTTTGAGAATGATCACTTCGCAGCTATCATGGGCTACGGAGATTACGTCAATGGGAACATCGAAATTAGCAGGGTTTATTATGTGGAAGGTATCGGTCAGAATCTTTTTTCAGTCGGTCAATTTTGTGATGGAGATTTGGAAGTTGCTTTTAGGGAGAAAACTTGTTTCATTCGTGATCTACAAGGAAATGATCTTATGTCTAGAAACCGCACATCAAGCCTTTACACAATCTCAATGCAAGACATGATTGCTTCATCTCCCATTTGTCTACTGTCTAAGGAAACATCAACAAAATCTTGGCTATGGCACCGACTACTTTCACACTTGAACTTTCAAACCATAACCAATCTTGCACGATACAAACTAGTTGAAGGTCTTCCAAGGTTTCGGTATTCTAAAGATCATCTATGCTCAGCTTGTGAACAAGGGAAAAGCACTCGTGCTCAGTTTTCTTCAAAGGTGGAACACAGCTCTAAGCATGTGCTTCATCTTCTTCACATGGATTAATGGCAAACACTACATTCTAGTAATTGTTGATGACTACTCAAGATGGACTTGGGTTTATTTTCTTCACAGTAAAGATCAAGCTCTACAGATGATCATCACCTTTCTCACAAAAATTCATGTTCAGCTCCGGAACACAGTCAGACAAATCAGAACAGACAAAGGAACTGAATTTGTGAATCAAACTCTTCGAGAATACTATGAGAAAGTGGGAATTGAGCATCAGACATCAATTGCAAGGACGCTAGAACAAAATGGAGTTGTTGAAAGACGAAACCGTACGTTAGTGGAAGCTGCAAGAACAATGTTAATCAATGCAAAACTTCCAGATTACTTATGGGCAGAAGCCGTGTCAACTGCATGCTACACTCAAAACCGTTATATGATAACCAAACGCCACAACAAAACACCTTATGAGCTTATCCATAACCGCAAACCGAATCTCAAACACTTTCATGTATTTGGTGCTCTCTGTTACCCGAATAATGATCGTGATGACTTTGGAAAGCTCAAGGCTAAAGCTGACATTGGAGTCTTCGTTGGATACTGTGAAAACTCAAAGGGATACCGAATTTGGAATCTTCGTAAAAGGGAGACAATGGAAACGATTCATGCCAATTTTGTTGAGCTTACTCAAATGGCTTCTGAGCATAACAGCTTGAAACCCGGACATAACCGTCTCAACTTCCCCCAAAACCCATCATCAGCTGAACCAAGCTTACAGCTTACTCGTCGTCAAATGGAAACGTTATTTGCTCCTCTGTTTAGTGATGATATTGACCAACGTGCTCTGGATGTATCAAATGTTTCCGCTGCTTAACCTGATAATATTCCAATCCCTGATACACCTAAAACAACAACAACTGTTGCTAAAGCACCTCCAATTGATTCCACAACAACAGCCGAACAAACCGCATCCAATGACGCTGATCCAGCTGATGATCTTCTGAATCAAGATGTACCTGCACCCGCAGATTATGATGGAAATGCATTCTTCAACCCTTTTGCTACTGAAACTGCATCCTCAGATGTTGCGGAATCTTCTACCAGCCATCTGAATCCACCTAATCTGCATAATGTATATCAACATCAACCCTTCACACATCGTTAGACTAAATACCATCCTCTTGTTAACATCATTGGAAACCCGAATCAACCAGTCGTAACTAGACAACGCCTTCAGACTGATGGTGAACACTGCATTTATGCCCTCACCGTCTGTCAAACTGAACCTAAAAACATTAAAGATGCAATGACCAAAGACAACTGGATTGAATCCATGCAGGAAGAACTCAATCAATTTAAATGTCTTGAAGTATGGGAATTGGTTGAAAGACCAATCGGGGTCTATGATTGGTCTCAAATGGATTTGGAAAAACAAGTTAGATGTTGAAGGTACGGTTATCAGAAATAAATCACGTCTGGTGGCTAAGGGTTATAGACAGGAAGAGGGGATTGAGTTCCAAGAATCATTCGCACCGGTTGCTAGACTTGAGGCTGTACGGATTTTTCTGGCATTCGCGGCTCACATGAACTGTTGGGATATGAAAGTGCTGAAGAATGACAAAGTACTAGAAAAGTCAAAGTACTGCTAAAGAAGAAGTCAAAGTACTGCTGTCGAAGTCAAAGTACTGCAAGGCTAAAAGAAGTGCTATATTCGTTTATGGAAAGCTTTGTAATTCTAGAGTATTCTTTGTTTAGATTACTTGTCGTACAAGGATACAAATTGTAAACCGACTAGGGTTATCCTTGAGTCTATAAAAGGACCCCTAGATTGGCATTAGAGGTACGCGTATTATTAGAGTTTTAGAGAGTTCGATATTATTAGTATTGTTTAAAAGTCTGCATAACAAGCAGATTTAGAGTTATTAATAAAATCTTTGAAAGTTAAAAGTTATATTCTTCTTAGCTTTGTTAAGTAAATTTCGCAAACTTAATAGAGTTTGCTCAGTGTTTCATTGTTAATGACTTAGGATTTATCCAAGGTTATTAAACCTTAACAAGCTATTTAAGTTAGTTTGGTTAGAGTACATCGATCCAACAAGTGGTATCAGAGCTTCTGTGGAAACTCTGACTAAGAAGAAACCCTAAAACCTAGTTAACAAAACCTAAAGATGTCGACTGAAGCTGTTCCACCACCATCCATCACCTCACTCAGGATACCTATCATCAAGAAGGGAGAGTACGACCTATGGAGCATGAAGATGAGATAGTACATTGCAATTACAGACCATGCACTGTGGAATGTAATTGTCAATGGTAATGAAGTCGTTCCAGAACCTATTGATATTCCTGGACAACCCAAAGCACCTAAGGCAGTCTTACCAGCAACAACAATAAGGAATCAAGAGAAGGCACTCAACATTCTCTTGTCTGCCATTCCAGATGGTCAGCTGCTCAAGTTCCATGATGCTAAAGATGCAAAGCAACTCTGGGCTGCTCTCAAGACAAGGTTTGGAGGTAATGATGCTTCCAAGAAGATGCACAGAAATCTGTTGAAGCAGCAATTTGAACCATTCACTGTTGGAGAACGAGAAGGCCTTGATGCTGCTTATGACAGATTCCAAAACCTTCTCAGTATGCTGGAGTTATACAAAGCAAAGGTCTCAGTTGAAGATGCTAATCTTAAGTTCTTAAGGAGTTTGCCATCGACATGGCATGTGATTGCTACAATGATCAGAGGACAACCTGGTTTGGATGTTATGGACTTTGATGATCTCTATAATCATCTAAAGGTGTATGAGCATGAGATGAATGGTCAAATCAGTTCCAAATCTCACATTATTGCCTTTTTGTCATCTAAAAAGAGGGGCAGTACTTCCACCAAAAGTACTGCTTCTCCTACTCAAAGTACTGTTGCTCAAAGTACTGTTTCCTATTCTACCCCCACCTATGCTCAGCAAGGCCCACCAACAAATACCATGCACTCAGATGAAGTTGTATGCTCTTTCGTTGCACAGCAAGCTTCTTTACCTGTCACTTATGAAGAAGATCTCTAACAGATTGAAGAGGATGCACTTGAAGAAATTGATATCAGGTGGCAAGTTGCTATAATCACTGCAAGGATCAAGAAGTATATGAAGAAGATAGGAAAAAGCATTGACTTGAAACCAAAACAGGGAATCACTTTTGACAAATCCAAAATTGAATGCTTCAATTGTCAAAAGACTGGACACTTTGCAAGGGAATGCAGGTTTGCTAAATATCAAGCAAACAGGATGACAGAGAAACCAAAGCTAGAGCTCAAAGAAGTTCCTATTACTGAAACAAAAGCTTTGGTTGCTCAAGAAAGTTTATCAGAGATTGAATGGAGTGCTGAGTTTGATGATGAACCAGTAACCTATTGTATGGTAGCTGTGGAGGAGTCAGTGGAAGAGTTTGACTGGAGCACAACTTTTGATGAGGAACCTGAACATGCTGCTTTGGAATCCAGAGATGGTCTAGGAAGCTTTGATTGGAGCATGGAGAGTAAAGATGATCCTGTTCTACTTTGTAGAAAACTAGAAGGGGGGTTCAATAGTTTACCAATTAAAAACTTTGTTTTGAAACTTATTGAAAGATCAATTGATATTGATCTTGGATATGTTGATGAAATATGCAAGCAATATGTAAAGAGTAAATAAGGAAAGAAATGATCAAACCACAACAAGTTGTTTATAGTGGTTCGGTCTACAAGGACTCTTTTTCCTTGCCCTATGTGACAACCCGTACTTTCAGGTCATTTCTTGACACAATTTATGCCTCATTATTTCAACATTTATAGTAAACTTGGTTTACTTGTTCCAAATTCGCGTAACCTTAAAGGTTTAGCGGCGAATTCATGATCATAACATCACGTACATTTCATATGGACTATGATTAGTCTACATTTCATTGACATCATATGCATCATATTAATTTACAGTACTTACTTAATTATACTACGTATACTACAGTTACTTTACATCTGATTAGTATCAGGTATACTTTACATGCACTACAATACTAGTACTTAAGCGGCGATTTGGAAATTCCAATGCGCTTAAACCTTGTTCATTTGGTTCAAATGATATTTACAACTTTATTACTCCGTATTTAACACAGTTCTTTACTGGACTTTCATGCCCAACAGTGTATCCCGTTCCTTTTTCTCAGGAACATCTGGCTTGGTGATATTTGTTGAACAACACCAAACTAGTAAAGAAAGGAATAAATGAGAAATGTATAACGAACGTATAAAGTAGTTGTATAGGTTCTAGTTATAGTTAACTAGAAAGTTATTCAAAGTTTTGTTTCAAAAATTAACCATTTGATAACTTGGGGGGAAGATCAAAAGATGTTTCATCT